>JASDQU010949646.1:0-11626 GCA_032191745.1 Picea mariana | reverse complement strand
TAGCTATTGATTGGAGGAGGGAGCTGAAATATGAGTTCTTATAACTATAGCTTTGAATTCTATGAGTCACGAGTCAGTGAAACACTGATCTCTCACCATGTGTCCCCCTTGATGGACGGTTCCGATGATTTTAGAATTTCATAACCCCGCTCCTCCAGTGTACTTTCAAAGATTATCATTAGTGCACTTTACCTTGATCAGGAAGCTATGATTCTTTTGCCCTCAGACTGAATGACTGAGATATTTCCCCCTCTACACTTCCTCCTCATTGTCTGGATGCTAATCAGATGGTCCATATCTTCCCTTCAGAGTTTACAATTTCTTCAGACTTAGAATATTTTCGAAAGATTCAAAGGCTTCGACCTTTGTCCTTCGTGCGAGTTTGTTTCTTGAATCTCATCCACGCTTATGAAAGGCATTATCCCTTCTAAGCTTGGTCTCATGGAGACTTTGAATTCTCGTGCACTCCTTGCATTCAGGTATTTTGATAACTCAGATCTGAAGGATTTCTCAAAGAGTAATTCCTCTCATCCTCTTGGCATTCTCCTTTTCTGGTTCTTCGACTTCGTGCAAAGTCCCTTCGACTCTTAGTCGAATATTGGATTTTTGCACTCCTTGGACCAGATATTTACGCAAGAAATGAATTCTTGTGTATGATTGTGCATGCCTTGCACCAGTCTCTTTTCACTCCTTGCAAAGGGAAAGTTTCATGCTATCTCTTATGAACTTCAAAACCGAAAAATATTCCGTCAACGCACTCCTTGCGTTCTGTGTGCAGACCTTTCACCACTCGATGAAAGAAAAACAATTGAAACTTATCCTAACATTCACAGTTCCATCTATTCATAACGAAGTTCATTCATTCATTCATGAAATCACAATAACAGAGAATTGAAAAACAATGTCCACACCATGCATTGGGTCAATTTTCCTCTGTTATATTCATAAGTGAAAAATGGCTACAACTGTACTCAAACCAAAAAACTAAAAACTCATAAATATCCTACTAACTTGCAGCTAGCCTCATTTGGGAATACAAAACCTCTATTTATTTCAGAGGGCTCTTAGGGTTCCCCCTGACTACTTGTCTACATCAAAACCTATCCTAGTGGCTATCCTAGTGCAGTCGCATTCCAGAGACGGAGTGGAAACTCCCACTTCTCTCACGATCGCTCAAGTCAAAATATTTTTCCAGTGCTGAGTTAAGGCATGCTTCAAAATATATGTTGCAACTGCCAGCGTTGAGATTCCATACAAAATCCTAGATGTTGATATGTCCTGCTTTACGTGCTTGCCAACGATTCTCCTGCATCACGGGGTTGGAGACCCAAGAAGTGTACACAATGGGGTAAATGAACCCGATAGTGCATAATTTGTCAATTTTGGCTTTGATAAACACATCTTTGGATGGGTAGAAGGGGAATTTCTTTTGACTAATAGGGGTGATATCCAACTGTGTGTTGATTTGATGTTTAACTATAGAAGGATCAAGGCCAGGAATCTTTGTATATGACCAGGAAAAAAATCCTGATATTTCTGAAAGAGAGCTTTGTAAGTAATGATTTCTTCAGGGGAGCATGCGATGCCAATGGTGATATATTTGACGATTCTTGGTTTAATGGAAATGTCAATTATGACTATAGGGGAGATGTTGGCCATGTTTCCTTCTTCAAAAGCATCGAGGGTAGTTATAGGGTTTTTGAACCAGTCAATATGCCCCGTATTAGCACCTAAACATGTAGGGGGGTATTTTTCCTAATAGGTGACCCCCTTTGGTGAAAAGATGGCAAGAAGTGGAGTAAAAACCCACTTACCCTAAGTTTTGGGTGAAATGCACATTTCGTTAAGTAGCGAACAAAAATAGGCGGCCAGGNCCTTTAATGAGGGGGGGGGGGTCCGAAATTGGAGGCTTAAAGTGGGTCCCCCTATCATTCCCTCACGATTGCCTCTACATTTCATATTCCACCACCTATCTTCCACTCCATATCTCACCTCCATTTAGCGCCATCCTAGCTCACCTTATTCTCATCTCAACATCTTACCTTCCGACACCTGTCCTTCTCTTTTCCAAATTGCTCCCTCATAAGCAGTGTGTCCTCCCTCAACCAATCATGTCTCGTCACCTCCTCATTCGCTAATTCCCCTCATCCCAGCCTGGTCACCACTCATACACCACCTCCAATTATGTGCCCCAGTATTCACACCAGCCTCAATGCCTTATCCATTAGGTCGATCAGCCGATCTAGGTGGCAGTGCGAGAAGGATTCCACGATCCAAGAATGCAGAGTTGGTCAGGCCATTCCCAATCCCAAGGAAGCAGTTATTGAGGTAGTTGGTGGTGGTTAGACATCATCTCCACCATAAATGGAAAGTACGAAAAGGGACCTGAGACAAATCAATTCTTTTGCAGGGTTGTCAGGAGCCTGGTTGCATCTGACACAAGTGCATGACCATCTAGAGACTACAGGTGCAGTCTGCTAGTAAACATGCAGATGTAATGTTTTTAATGATAAGTCTTGGTATTGTTTCCATTATTGGCTTTGGGTATATGTAGGCAATGTTTCCATTTTTTTAATCTATCGATGGTAGAGATAAGCTCCCGACTGTAAAGATTTAACAAAGCCTCTAGTTCTCTGGTTATACAATGATATTTTGAGATCTCTTGTTTAATGGCGGCCAACCTTCTTCTTTCCTCGTTCCTCTGAATCTTAAGAGCCCGGGTATGGATGATCCTGTCGGGTGTTACCATAACTATATGATGTATTTTTTATTGTATTAGTTACACAATGTTTGATGTTTACTTTGAAATTTCTCTAGTCTGAGAGGATCTCATTTCTGAGACTTTTCCCCTTTCTTTTCTTTCACTCACTCACCACTATACAAACTTACTGGCTCAATTTGAATCAAGACCTCGCATGTCCTTGCTATTCCAACCTAGTTTCTTGAGTGAGAGATATAGTTCTGAGTTTTTTTCCATTTGATCACCCTTTATAAATAAACTGTGACATAAACTGATGGGTGTCGGGCTCTGCTCCTACTGCAATCCAAGAGTGACTTCCAACACCAACATTTCTGGCGTCATTGCGGGGGACGAAGTTGAAAATTTTCCCTGGGATTGAACAACATTGAGCCTCTGATTCTGAAGGTGCATTAGGCATCAGAGCCCTTGAAGATTGATACTGTGCACCTGGCGACTCCTTTGTGATGACTCCACTGGGGCGAACCTGTTGTGTTAATTGTGGCTTCCATAGGTAGACACACGCGGTCCCATCCACAGCTACCTCTAGCTACGTCTGAAGTTGATATGGAGGTGATTATCAAAAAAGGGAAGGCCTCTCAAGGAGAAAATTCCACCGCCAAACTACGTAATTCACCACCTCCTTCTATAGAAACTCCATTTTCTTCTTCTCGGATTTCTAGCAGAGTTTTTTCTGAAGTTTCCCATTTTTTGAATTTTGGGAGTGCTCCTATGGAGCTTTCTCCTCCTGGTCTAAGATTGGAGGGAGAAATCCTTGTCACTCCCCTCTCCCCTGAAGCTGTACCTTGGCATAGACCCTGGACCGTAGAAAATTTCACCACCCCTCCTCTTGTTACTGTTGCTGCTACTACACAGAGAGAAGCATCTGCTAACTCAAGGCCTTTAGCCTTTTCTCTGAATCCCCCATTGTTTCCCTTTCCACCTAGTAGTACATTTCCAGTATTCTCTGTTCAAGCTCCTTCTCCTCCAAGTTCTCCTCCACATAATATTCCTATGGCAGGAGCTAATCCCCCCATGACCAGAATGGAGGCTATAATAGCTGCTATATATGCTCCCCTTTTGTTACCTTAGCCTCTTAATGCCCTCCCAACAGATGGCTACCTGAAGCAGCTACCCAAGTTTACAGGTGAAGGGGACATAGCTGCAGAAGAACACCTTGAAGCCTTTTACAGCTTCATAGATGACCATGTTATCATGCATGCAGACCTATGGATGAGGATTTTCATCCATATCCTTGAAGGCGAGGCTAGAAAGTGGTTTAGAGCCCTGCCTCCTAGATCTATAGATGGGATTGAGGCTTTGGATAATGCCTTTTTGAGACAGTGGGGAGACAAAAAAAACTTCATGTATTACATGACACAGTTTGGGTCTTTGAAGAGAAAGGAAGAAGATTTTGTCTCCAAATTCTCCAAAAGATTCAATAAAATGTATAATAAAATCCCCACTAAGATAAAGCCCTCAGAAGCCTCTACTAAGATCACTTATGCTAGCACTTTTGATCCTGACTTCTGCCTTATGTTGAGGGAAAGGAGAGCCACTACTCTGGCTCACATGCAAGATGCAATCGTGGAAGTAGAATCTAACATAATGGTTGTTGACTGACTCAGGAATACGGCTGACAGAGACATATCTAGGAAGAGACCTAAAGCCTCCCCATCTAGTTCCTCTCCCCTCCCCCTTTAGACAGACGAGGTAACTACAATGCTAAAATCACTTTCAGCTATAATGGAAAGGTGGGAGTTAGAAGGGAATCCCATGTACAAAAATCCCCAAAATACTGATAACAGAGGCTTAAGGAGGCCTGGTAACAATGTGCCACAGGATTTTCCAAGGGAATAAAGGGTCAAAGACAGAGATGAGTAGAGGATCCAAACCCCCATACAAAATATCTTAGTTTCTCATGAGGAAGGAAAGGAGATAGATGAGCTCGACCCTGACATTCACTGCACTGAAGACACCTTCCCTTTCCCCCCTTTGACTCATTCTATATATGAATAATCCCTTATAAACAATCAATTTAATGAGTTCGATAAAGGGGAAAATCCCAACAACTCTCCCAACAGATACAATCTCAAGTCAAAGAAGAAAGAAGGGAATTTTGATAGCCAAGATCAGCCCCTCATAGTAGAAAGGCCTGCTAAACCTGCAGCAGTCACTACTAAAGAGAAGAAAACTCAGAATACTTCACCAACAACCAAAGAACCTGTATCTGAGGTAAGGGAAGCTCCTAATCCTTTTCCCTCCTTTAATTTTGAGCATGAAATTCAAAAGATTAGGATTCCCGTACCCCTCTCAGAGCTAATTAAAAATGAATATTTCAAAAGATCCCTCTCCAAGATGCTACAATTCGAGTCCCCCCAGCTGACCATAGAATCAGTAAACCTTCAATATGAAAATCCAGTAGTCGTCCTAGGTCCCATGGTAGAATACAGAGATGATTCATCCCCTCCCTTCTACACATCCCTGAACATACATGATAAAGTGTTGCATAATTGCCTCATGGATTCAAGAGCTTCCCACAACCTTATGCCCAAAATAGTCATGGAAGAATTGGGATTGGAAGTGACAAAGGCTTATCATGATTTGTACTCTTTTGATTCAAGGAGGGTGCAATGTCTTGGATTCATCAAAGACTTGGTGGTCTCTTTATTTCAAATTCCAATGAAGAGTGTGGTCATGGATATTGTGGTAGCTGACGTCCCCCCCAAGTTTGGCATGATGTTCTCAAGATCTTGGATTAAAAGACTTGGAGGAACATTATAGATGGATATCACATATGCCACCATTCCATTCCTCGAAGGGGAACATAGGAGGATGTACAGAGAAGCTCAACTAGCCTACATTGTTAGTGATGAAGCAAACCCCACCAATCATCCCATCTTTGCACTTGACACTGATTTGGGGTCTAGTTTATTGCAGATCACTCATACTCCTGAAGCCCCTTTACAGATCAGAAAGAAACCCATTTTTAATCATGAGATACCTCCTCCAACCACCTCTATTTGGAAGATGTTCTTTGATGGAGCTTCTTCTAACGTAGGCGTTGGCACTAGAGTGGTTTTTTTGTCACCTTGTCAGGAAACCATATCCCTGTCATACAAGATGGAATTTGAAACCACCAACAATGTGGCAGAATATGAAGCTCTTGTTCTAGGTATGAGGGCTGCAAGAGAAATGGGAATTAAGGAGATAGCAGTATCCGAAGATGCTGAGTTGATAATCCAGCAAGTCAAGAATGTTTATTGGGTTAAGCATCCTTGGATCAGGAGTTACAGAAATGAGGTATGGGACCTGATTGATAATTTATTTTTGGCTTTCAACATTTCTTTTCTTCCAAGAAAGGAAAATACTTTGGCCGATTCCTTAGCTGTCTCAGCTAGTTTGTTCAAGATCCCTCTGCCGCCTAAGATCAAATATGAGGTCGAGATAAGATATAGGCCATCCATCCCGGACAATGTCAAGAATTAAAAGGTATTCGAAGACAATCTTGAAATCAAAAAAATTCTTCAGTCCATCAATGAATTTTCTGCATTGCACATTGACCAAGATCCTAGACGAAGGTGACCCTCACCCTGAGGTGTTTTTAAATAAAATTGCTAATCACCATATTATTCATCTGCCTAGCAATCACATTTCGAAGGGACTGGTCCCTTTAGAAAGACTGTTCGATGGGAATGATGTGGTAGTAAAGGGTAGGATTTCAAGAGGAGATGCTAAAACAGCTGAGTGCAACATTGGCACACAGGAAGAGCCTAAGTTTGTTAAGTTTTCAAGCAGCCTAACCCAAGAAAACAGGGTTGAATATACTAAGTTATTGAAATAATTTGTTGATGTGTTTGCATGGACCTATGACAACCTTAAGACATATGACACATCTGTCATTGAACACAAGATCCCACTAAAGGAAGAGGCTAAGCCATTTAGGCTGAAGCTAAGACAGATAAATCCCATGTTGTTTCTTATCATGGAGAGAGAAGTGAAGAAGTTGTTAGATTCCCAAATCATTGTCCCCTTGAGATATTCTAAGTGGGTGGCCAAACTGGTTCTCGTGAGGAAGAAAAGTGGAGAAATCAGGCTCTGTGTTGATTTCAGGAACCTGAACAGGAGCTCAAAGAAAGACAACTATCCCTTGCCCAACATGGAACACATATTGCAGAGGGTAACTGGTGCATCTAGGATATCCATGATTGATGGTTTTTCTGGCTATAATCAGATATCAGTCATGCCCGAGGACAGAAAAAAAACAACCTTCATCACTCCTTAGCGAACATTCATGTATGCCAAAATGCCTTTTGGACTAATGAATGTAGGAGCGACATTTCAGCGAGCCATGGACATAGCCTTCGTTGGGGAGAAAGATCAATTTGTGGTGATCTATCTTGATGACATCACAGTCTTTTCCAGATCTAATAAGGAGCACTGTTGTCACTTGAGGAAAGTTTTCTTGAAGTGTCGAAGGTTTGGCCTTTCCTTAAATCCAAAGAAATATTTGTTTGCTATGAAAGAGGGGAAGTTGTTAGGACATATAGTATCAGCAAAAGGAGTAAGAGTTGATCCCATCAGGGTAGAGGCAATTTAGACCTTGTCACTTCCCAGGTCTAGAAAGGAAGTTTAGGATTTTTTAGGGAAGATCAACTTTTTGAGGAGGTTTGTCTCAAATTTTGCTGAGGTGGTAAAACACATCACAACCATGCTCAGAGAGGGAAATGAAATAAAATGGACTACTGAGCCTAGGGAATCTTTTGTCCAAATAAAGAAGGCATTAACTGAGGCACCTGTGCTGATCAGTCCTGATTATTCCAAGGATTTCCTAATTTTTTCTTTTTCTTCTTTTGACACAGTAGCAGCTATCTTGTTGCAGAAAAAAGAGGAAGGGTGAGAGAAACCCATTTCTTTCTTCAATAAGGCATTAAGACATGCATAAATTAGGTACGAGATCATGGAGAAGTAGGCCTATGCCTTGGTGAAAGCTCTCAAAGCTTTTAGAGTCTATGTATTGCACTCAAAAGTGACTGAATATGTTCCTTCAGCCTCTGTGAAGGACATCCTTATATAGACTGACATAGATGGGAGAAGAGGTAAATGGATTGCCAAGATCCTGGAGTTTGACCTGGAGATTAAGCCCACCAAGTTGGTTAAAGGGAACGGTTTAGCCAAGCTGCTGGTTGAATCCAATTGCAAGGCCTTGGGGGTTAGATTCATCAATGCTTTCTCAGGAAATCAGCAAGTTGAGTCGCCCAACAAAAACTCTCAGAGTGGCTTATCACTAGCAGAATGCACCTGGTACAGAGACATTTTGTACTTTCTGCAAGAGTTGAATCCTCCTGATGGAATGGGAAAAAGTGAGGCAATAAATTTAAAGCTCAAGGCAGCTAGGTATTTTCTTATTGCCCATGTCTTGTACTGGAGAGACCCTCTAGAGGTGTTTCTAAGTTGTCTGAACCCACAGGAAGCCCATAAAGTTATGTTTGATTTCCACAGTGGCCTTTGTGGAGGTCATCATTTATGGAAGACCACAAATCATAAAATTCTCAGGGTTGGGTACTACTAGCCCACCTTATTCACTGTTGTCTACAGAGAATTCAGAGCTTGCATCAAATGCCAAAGGTTCTCAGGAAAGAATTAGCTCAAATCTCTACCACTAAAGCCTGTAGTAGCTTCAACACCCTTTCAATAGTGGGGGTTGGAATTCATTGGAGAAATTCATCCTCCTTCAAGTGGCCAGCAAAGATGGATCTTGACTGCAACGGACTATTTTACCAAGTGGATAGAAGTTGTCCCCACCAGGAGTGCTTCTCACAAGGTAATTATCAGTTTCCTGGAGGATATCATAGCTAGATTTGGCTGTCCCAGCAAAATTGTCACTGATAATGCTGCTTCTTTCAAGTCTAAGCCTCTGGTTAAGTTTTGTGAGAAGTTCAAGATTTCACTAATTCACTCCACTCCCTATTATCCTCAAAGAAATGGATTGGTGGAATCTTCTAATAAAAGACTAATTAAACTCATTACAATATTATTGGAAGACAATAAGAGGGCCTGGGATTCAAAGCTCAAATTCTCTCTATGGGTTGATCGAGTGACAATGAAGAGGTCCCTGGGCACCTCACCTTTTCAACTTGTTTATGGGACAGAGGCTATTTTTCCCACTCAGGTCGCTTTACCTGTGGCAAAATTATTTCAGGGTCATGAAGAAGAGCTCGACCATATGGTCAGAAGAATTCATCAAGTGGTGGAACTGCAGTAGATCAGGGAGTAGGTAATGGACATAGCTTGCAATCATCAACAGAAGATCAAGCAAGACTTTGACAGGAAGGTCAAGAAGAAGGAATTCGAGCTGGGGGATTTGGTGCTTAAGTGGGATGCACCCAAGCAGGATAGGGGCAAACACAACAAGTTTGACGCCCTCTAGATTGGGCGCTTCAAAATATCTGAAGTATTCTCGAACAACACTTACAAGCTGTCGGATTTGGAGGGCGAAGAAGTTTTTAATGGCCCATTAAATGGGCATTTCCTGAAGAAATGTTTTGTTTGAGCCACAAACGACTCCTCTATTTTTGTAAATATTGTTTTTTGTTTATCTTCAACTTAATAAATGACTTCATAGCCCAACGAAAAGGCACTATAACTGCATAATGAGTTCTTAGAGCATCACAGGGATGAATCTATCCCCCATGGAGCCTAATGTTATCACCTAAACATGTGGGGGGATGTTTTTCCTAATAGGCAACCACATTTGGTGAAACGATTGCAAGAAGTGGAGTAAAAATGCACTTACCCTAAGTTTGGGGTGCAATGCACGTTTTGTTAAGTAGCAAACAAAACTAGGCGGCCAGGATCTGCGCACCCAAATCTACAGGAAAGGGTTGATTCCAGAGCCCCCTCACCTTTCTACCTTTAAGGTGGACGGGGGGGTCCAGAATCAAGCGTGCAAGTTTGAGCGGCTAGGATCAAGGTGCCTAGATCTACGGCTAGGGATGGATTCTGGACCCCCCCCACCCCGCTATTCTACCTTTAATGGTGGGGGGGGATCCAGAATTGGTAGCTTAACGTGAGCCCCCCTATCATCCCCTCACGATTGCCTCCACATTTCATTTTTCGCCACCTGTCTTCCACTCCATATCTGATCTCCATTCAGTGCCATCCTGGCCCACCTTATTCTCATCTCAACATCTTGCCTTCCAACACCTATTCTTCTCTTTTCCACATCGCTCCCTCATAAGCAGTGTGTCCTCCCTTAACCAATCATGTCCTATCACCTCGTCATTCGTTGATTCCCCTCATCCCTGCCTAGTCACCACTCATCTACCACTTCCAATTATGTGACCTAATCTTCGCACCAGCCTCCATGCCTCATCCATTAGGCTGATTAGTTGATCCAGGTGGCAGTGTGAGAAGGATTCCACGTTCCAGGAATGCAAAGTTGGTCGGGCCGTTCCCAATCCCAAGGAAGTAGTTATTGAGGTAGTTGGTGGTGGTTAGACATCATCTCCACCATAAATGGAAAGTCTGGAAAGGGACCTGAGACAAGTCAATTCTTTTGCAGGGTTGCTAGGAGCTTGGTTGAGTCTGACACAAGCGCATGACTGTCCAGAGACTGTAGGTGCAGTCTGCTAGTAAACATGCAGACGTAATGGTTTTAATGATAAGTCTTGGTTTTATTGTCGTTATTGGCTTTGGGTATATGTAGGTAATGTTGCCATTTTTGTAATCTATCGATGGTAGAGCTAAGCTCTTGACTGTAAATCTTTAACAAAGCCTCTGGTTCTCCAGTTATACAATGATATTTTGAGATATTTTTTTTAATGGAGGCCAGCCTTCTTCTTTCCTTGTTCCTATGAATCTTAAGAGCCCGGGTATGGATGATCCAGTCGGGTGTTTCCATAACTATATGATGTATGTTTGATTGTATTCGTTTCGCAACATTTGAGGTTTACTTTAAAGGTTCTCTGGTCTGAGAGGAACTCATTTATGAGACTTTTCCCCTTTCTTTTCTTTCACTCACTCATGACTATACAAACTTACTAGCTCAAGTTTACTCAAGACCTCGCATGTCCTTGTTGTTCCAACCCATTTTTCTGAGTGAGTGATATGGTTCTAAGTTGTTTTCCATTTGATCACCCTTTATAAATAAATAGTGACATAAACTGATGGGCATTGGGCTCTGCTCCTGCTATAATCTAGGAGTGACTTCCAATGCCAACACCCCGAAGGAATAAAATCCTTGGTTTCGATTGCACACAGGGAGGCATGGTCCGTAGGGTGAAAGACCTCTTGTGAGAGGAAAAGTTCTCGATGATGGATTGGATTCCATGGGAAATCATGGGTAGTCATTTCCTCCAAGATATCTTCGTCGTAGTGAAAAATGAAAGAATAGAGAGGATCCTCAGAGATGGTAGGGGGAACTATCAATGGAGAAGTGTCATTGGCCTAAGGGATGAGGACTTAGAAGAGGTATCATGTATGGGGTGCAATGTTTCGCTAGACATAAAAAAAAAATGAAGACACTGTGGGTGATAAAATGTGGTGGGGGGGAAGATCTCATGTAGGAGACTTGCCGAAGAATTGGGAGGATTTGGAGGAATATCCTCAAACAGTTGAAATTTGAACCATGGAGGAGTGGGGAGTGACTCTTGTTTAGGGGAGGTGATACTTACAGTATCTGGGGAGTGGATGAGGGGATTATCTTCCATCATGGGTGGTGAGGTGATCAAATAAGGTTGAAAGGGGGTTAAGTCATGACCTCGATATTCAACAATCAAAGGACACTGGTACGTGAAATGAGCAGGTGAGTGACGAAGAGCACAAGGAAATCTCATCTTCTCAGGGACTAACCAAGAGACATAATGAATGTCAGTAATGTGAGCATCA
>JASDQU010949645.1:9493-20210 GCA_032191745.1 Picea mariana | reverse complement strand
GCAGGAAATTGATACCTAGAGCTCTGAAATTCGACTCAGCTAAGAGTTTGGCCATGCCTTATCCTTTTATCAATTTGGTCGGTTTGACTTCCAGATCAAATTCTTGGATTTTGGCAAGCCATCGCCCTCTTTTTCCATCGATGTCTGGTTGTACCAAAATATCTTTCACAGAACTGGTAGGTACGTACGCAATTATCTTGGGGTGTAGTACATATGTTATGAATGCCTTTAATTCTTTTACCATGGCGTACACTTGTTTTTCTATTATATCATACTTCAGTTCTACGTCTCTAAGGCTCTTGCTGAAAAAGGTGATCGGTTATTCGAAACCTTCTTCGTTCTTTTGTAGGAGCACTGCGACAATCGTGTGTTCGGAGGCAAATGAGAAAATAAGAAAATCTTTTAGATAGTCGGGGCTCGCTAACACAGGTGCCTTGCTTATGAATTTCTTAATGTGTGCGAATGATGCTTTGGACTCGGTTGTCCATTTTACTTCGCTGTCCTTTTTCAACATACCTGTGATCAATTTTACAATCTCAGCGAAATTCGGGATAAATCTTCGTAAAAAAATTATTCTTCCTAAGAAAGATTGAATCTCTTTTACATTTCTGGGAATATTTATAGTATCTATCGCTTCAATCCTCTTTGGATCAATTCTGATTCCATCCCTAGATATGATATGACCCAAAAGCTTACCTTCCCGCATGGCGAAATGTGATTTCTTTGGATTTAAAGATAGACCAAACCTGCGGCATTTTTCGAATGTCTGTTTAATATGTATCAAGTGTTCTTCGTCGGTTTTAGAGAAAACCGTCAAATCGTCAAGATAAATGACTACAAACTTATCCCTTTCACCGATGAAAGCGATGTCCATAGCACACTGGAACATGGCCCCTACATTCATCAAACCAAAAGGCATTTTATCATACATGAACGTACCCCATGGTGTAGTGAAAGCGATTTTTTCTCTATCTTGTTCATTCATGGTGATTTGATTATAACCAGAGAACCCGTCAATCATAGACATTCGGTTGGCTCCAACTAACTTTTCTAGAACATGGTCCATTTTGGGCAGTGGATAGTTGTCCTTAAGAGACAACTTATTCAGATTTCTAAAATCCACACAGAGTCTGATTTCCCCATTCTTTTTCTTGACCGGGACCAGGTTTTCTACCCAGTCTGAATATCTCAGAGGTACTATTATTTTCGCGTCTAAAAGTTTCTTAACTTATTTTTCGATCACAGGTAACAAAATGGGGTTGATCTGTCTAAGATTTTTCCTAAATGGTTTGACCCCAAGATTTAGAGGTATCTTGTGATCAATTACATAAGTGTCGTATGTCCTTAACTCATTATAAGACCAGGCGAAAACATCCTTATACTGTCCGAGTAGGTCTTTATACTTACTTTTTATTTCAGGAGGGAGCAATTTGGATATTTTTACCATCCTGTATTCTTCTTTGGTTCCTATATCACAGTCCTCCACTTCTTCTGGTTGGGGTTGTAAGGAGGATTTTACAGGTACATCATTTTGATAAAAAATTCTTTCTAGAGGAATCAATCCTTTCAGAATCTGGTTATTTTTAAGGACCAACATGCGATGATTTGCGATTTTGTCTTGAAATATTAGAGGGTCTTCCCCTTCTTGCATGATCCATATCTAGTCATTTTGATTTTCTTGGTCTGCATGAGTTTCGGAAAATTCACCTACTGCTTCAAAAAACTTCTTAATGTGTTCATCATCCTCAAAAACCTGCCAGTGCTGGACATTGTCTGGTATAGATGGTCTATGTATTATCTCTATGTGATACTTCAATTTAAAGGTTGTAGGAGGTGTGAAAGTTGAATCCTCTTTAGCTAATGCATCAGCATGTAAGTTCTCTACACGTGGGATGAAGTGGACATTTACGGATGAGAAAAAGTTTTCCATCAGATCCCAGGCACAATTCCTGTATGATCTTAATCTGGGATGCATGGCTTGGTACTGTCAAATTATTTGTTTGACTATTAACTCTGCATCTCCATATACCTCTAAGTTATTTATTTTTAACTTCCTGGCAGCCCCTAATCCTAAGACCAACGCTTCGTATTCACATACGTTGTTAGTATAATATATATCCCATTGCAGTCTGTAAGAAAAAGGAACAATGAACTTTCCTTCGGGAGCCACTAAAAACACTCCTGCACCAACCCCTTCACAAGATGAGGCACCATCAAAAAACGTTTTCCAGACACAGGTGCTACACAGATCCTCTATCATGTAACCTGACTCTTCCTTCTCTATATCATTTTCCTCTAGATAACCACCTAAACCATCATCAAAAGATAAGAAACAATTTCCTAAATCTTGATACGTAATGTAAATAGGGAAATTGTTTGGATTTTGAGGGTTGCTTACTATATATGCTAACCTTGTCTCTCTGTACAACCGAGTAAATTTCCCACCAAACACAGAAATTGTGGCGAACATCATATCCAATTGAAGAGAACCCCCCAGCTTGGATCCCCATGACCTAGATAGCAGTAAGCCATACTTAGGGGGAATATCAGCAATAACCATATCCATCAAGATACTCTTAACCGGGACCTGTGCCAGGGTAACTACTAAATCCTTTATCATTCCCATACACTTAACCCTTCTCGAGTCAAAAGAGTAAAGATCTCTGTAAGGTCTGGTGATCTGAAGACCCAATTTGTCCATAATAATTTTAGGCATCACGTTATGGGAGGCTCCAGAGTCTAACATGCAATTATGTAGCAGTTGATCGTATATATTTAAAGTGATATAAAAGGGAGCAATAGTGTCTTTGGCCCCTTCAAAATGTGGACCAAAAGTGATGTTAGGTTTATCATCTTCCAGGTTTAAAACGTCAGACTGGCTTTCTAGCTCTGAGACACCTATCACTTTGGTAATCTGATTTCGATAAACTAGGTTTTTTTCTAATTCTACCAGAGGGATTGGTATCTTAATTTTATTTATCTCGTTTTCAAAACTGAAAACTCCACTCACCTTGTCCGTTTCTTTAGTTGGGACTTACGAATCCTTCCTTTCCGACTTATTCGTCTGGACTGCTTTATTACTCATGGTCCTGGTTGATGGCGTAATTTTATTAACTGTTTCGGTTCCTTGTGCTTGGGTCTCAAATTTTTCCACTTCGGACTCTTGTGTGCTTACTACTTTCAATTTGCTGTTAGGTAATAGGGTCTCTTCCGGAGTAGGCTCATAAGTTTGACCTCTTGGGAGGATTTTCTTAGGTTGAGTAGTTGAAATGGGCTTACTCTTAGATCTCAAGTTGTACTTAGGTTGGATCTCGGCCATTATTATTTTAGTTTCTTGTTGAGAGCCACAAAGGTCAATATGATCTCTTTCTTCACCCTTAAACGACGGTTGTTGAGTGTTTAGAGATTTTTCATAATCTTCTCTAGTCATATATGGTTGTGTGCAGTCATCACTGAAGTTCATGACATCATTATCCGAATCTCCAAAATCTTGGAGATCATTCACTCCTATAAAAATTTTTCTTTTTAGGGGAGCTTGTATTTTTTGATCTTTGTTTTTTATCTGTCTTTGCTGGTTCAGGGGGTTGGGGTTCCTCTTGAAATCCTTTTTGGTTAAGGAATCATCTTTGGCCTGTTCTAGCTCCATTCTGGATATTTTATTAGATAGTTCCTTAATTACCCTGGCCATATCATCTACTTTGTCATCTGTGGATCTATTAGACCCTGACAGCCCTACTTGTTCTCTAAAGCGTTTGGTTTCTCGGTTTCCCGTTTCTATTTTAGCTTTAAGCTTACTAGAAGCCATCATATTCGACTCAATTTCTACAGCGTCATCCTACATTCGGTTTAGAGTGGCGCCCCTTCTTTCTCGCAAAAGGAGTGCAAAATCCGGTTCAAAAGCCCCTGCGAAAGTTACTTTGGCCGCGGGTTGGGACGGTTTAACCTCGGCTAGGATTTTGTTATACATCTTGTTGAATCTTTGAATAAATTCCATAACTATTTCTGAAGTCTTTTTTCTTAAAGACCCAAATTCGGTTAAATAATATAGGTGGTCCTTTCTTTCACCCCATTGTCTAAGGAAAGCATCTTCCAAGGCGTCATAGGACAAGATAGATGCTGCAGGTAGACTCTGAAACCAAGTTCAGACCTAGCCTTCAAAGGTTTGAAAAAGAAGCCTTGAATACACATCCTCATGTTCGATACCTAGGATGTCTGTGAATTGATCAAAGAAATTAATGTGTTCGGCCACGGTCAGATCCCCTTCCCCAGTGAATTTTGGCAAATTTTTTATATAATTTTCAGGAAGGTCATGTAAAGGGACGGGTAAAACCAAAGGAGCGTATCTTGCTTCTACTTTAGCAAACAATATGGGAGGAGGGGCAGGCCCTTGACCTCCAGCTCCTCCCCTTGGAGCACCTCCACCACCTCCTCCGACAAACCCTCCACCTCCCCCTTCGGCAGCTACCATCGTTATTAGTGGAAAGTCGTAAAGGGGGTTTCGGAAAATTAAAAGTGAATCTTTATTTTCTTCGTGAAGAGGAAAATCCGATGATGAATGATAAGGAACGTGAGGACTTGGTTCCTCAGATTTGCAAGAGATGAAATCAGAAGAACCGATGGGTGTGGAAACCGAATGTGTAACACACTCTTCAGAATTAAGTGAGGTCGGGAAATTTAACTGAAGAAAAGATGGTATGTCAACTGCCGACAAACTTTCAAAAGGGCCCTTTCCTTTGTGGACTAAGGGGATTGCCAGATGAATCTCACTCCTAACTTCAGAGCAGTTTGACGTTAGATCTTTAGTATCAAAAAGAGGACTGCATGAAGTTGAAGGTTCAGAAGAAATCTTAGTCTTCAGTTGTGGGTGTTTAAGCTTATAGACTGCAACGGTTGGCTTAAGAGAGCCTCTCGCCTTTAGAATATTCTCGGGATCGGTAACGGGTGTAATCTGCTTACCATTCGGGTTTTGTCTGGTATTCCTTCGACCAGATGCCAGTTTATTATTTGTGGAGTCGCCAGGTGAAATATTGGAAAGCCTTAAAAGGTGTGTACTCTTTGTTCACTATCAAAGGGTAACACATTCAACGAAAAAAAAAATGTCGTTTTCCCAGGGAAAAATATTTCGTAACTTCGGTCCCCGGCAACGATGCCAAAAATATGTTGTTCTAGAGTATGTACTTAAGGCTTAGAAGTACAGTGTCTAGGCATCCGAAAGTGGGTAAAGGGTAAAGAAAAGAGAAACGTCAACCTTCGGCAAGGGAAACTAGGGATGATTTTCGTGTTGGCGTTGTCTAGCTTCCAACTATTCCTGGATGTTTATATCTTGTTCAATCGCTGCCCACGAACGTTCGAGTTCAACCCGGGTAGTGGCTGTTTTAAGAAGAATATCGAAAAGGTTTAAGGCAATGTGTGTTTGATTTGATAATTCGGGTTCGATATTGGGCTGTGTTGGTACAGGGACAGTCATGGAGGAACAATAAAATAAGAAAACCTCAGGGGGAATTTAAGTGTTGTCTCAATTCGATCGTATAAAAGAGAGTTTACGGTTTCAGGAATAAAAAAAAGAGGTGCAAATCAAAGGCTCTTTCCCATAACTCGGTTATATTTTAATAAAATGTATGAGGTGGGAGAAAACATTTAGCTGTTTATCGAGTAAGGCTCCTTTCAAGGGAGAATCTCACGTATAAACAAAAGAAGAAAAATGTAAAGAAATAACCCGATGAAGCATAAAATATATATAGAATTCTGAAAGTGTTGACTGGTCTTATACTTGCTGATAGATGGTACAGAGGAAAAATAGTAAACAATATAGAAAACCAAAATTCATTCACTATAGTAGAGGTTTCACTAAATTATAGCGAAGCATTCATCAGATACGAATATGAAATGAAACGAAATATGAGATACAAGAAAACAAACTCATAAAACAGTCGTGATGGAATTGAGAATCTTCGGATTTGCGTTATATTAACTCTCAAAATGTAAGAACTCTATTACAATCGACACAAAAGGGTCCAACCTTTTTTCTTTCTTTCTATGGTATATTTATAGAGTTTTACAATAAGATGGAATCTCAATCGTTGCAAAATTTTCAGTTATGATGAGGAGGAGAGAAATCGTTCCATTTCTTTCTCTGTGTCTCTATTTGGTGCCAGAAGTTTGTCCTCGCGCATGCTCAGTACAAGTGACACACCTTTCCACCAATCAAGATATCAGCCTTGACGGTTCTGCTTGACAATTGGCTTCAAAAGAGTAACAATCTCGGGCTAATTTGCGGCAACCTGTCTTCCATCTGTCTGTCTATGATGTCGATATCGCACAATTGCACACTTGGTTTAATCATACATTTATCTATTTGGACTATGTCTTCCATAGTCACTTGTGAGATCTCGGCTGAATCTCTTTCCTCTTTTTCATTTAAATCAAGTGAGATTTTTGCCATATTCATTTGAATCAATGCCTTGGCATTACCTCCGCTATCAATGCCTAGTAGATTACCATCTATAGAACTAAAAGCCTCTTATAAGGATTTCGTTACCCTCTTGGTTTGCAGCTTACCTTCCGAGATGATGTGTTCCCATTCTTTTAATAGAATATTTCCTCTGGTCTGCTCCGAAATGGTAAACCTGGGAGTACCTCCCGATTCCCTGTTGTTTGTAGCTATCACAGCCTCTTGAAAGGCGACCCGTGCTGCTCCAACTTCTCTTTCTCTAACAGATAAATTTTCCAAAACTTGATTAACAAGCAAGCAGTTGTCCCTAATCACCTCTACCTTGGCGAGTAAATTTTGCTGGGCCGCAAAAACTCTGCTCTGAATCTCCATCGCCTGGGACTGGAACATCCCGATATTTATCACTTTACTTTCGACGATTTCCACTCTAGCCTGTAGCTGTTCGATCAAATCTTTTTGCTGGACCGCTTGTATCTGACCATTCCGAACCACCAACTCTACTTGTTCGAGCTTAGTCTTGAGCATCTCTATCTCACTTTTATCTACCAACCTTGCTTGCTCTATCCCTACACTCGCCTAGTCTTTAGCAGCCTCCGCTGCTGTGGCTAGTCCGGCTTCTAGGGTTTTGATGAGGCGATTTTTTCGTTTCAGCTGGTTTTTCAAAACCTCGACTAAAAATTGATTCACTGTGGCATATGCCCCTAATGTCCCAGCTATTTTCGTCACGAACTATTCATTCTTCTTGTCCTTCCCATCAGTCAAAACTTTGTATTTCTTGGATGTCGATTCCCCTTCCTGGTAGAATTCTCTCTTTACCACTGCCTTTCTCTTCTTATCAAAGAAGAACTCATTTGGAGGGAGCTCTTCCACCCTTATAGGCCTCAATTCTTCATTTAAGATCCACCTTGCATCAATATTTCCCTGAGTTGACTGCAAGGGAGTAACAGATGCGATAGGATCTCCGATTTGCTTTGCTGATTGCCCCGGAGTAGTAACTGGAGTCTACTTCTATGGCGGGTCGGGAGTCTTTATCTCTGCTTTCGGGCTCTTAGTTTTCTCTTCCCCATCTTGGTGTTTTTCTTGACTAGGAGTCGCATCTTTGGAGCCTTCGGCATCTTTTTGTTTCACCTCCACTGTACTCGGATTCTCACCCCGTAATACTACGGGAAGAAAACTGCGTCGATGTTCTTGGAATTTCAGAACATCGACCCTCTCTTCAGGTGCCAAGTTTTGTATCTGAGCTAAAATCTCGACATAAGATCTTGTGCCTCGGAAAATGTCATCCGAGGGCGAATTTTTATGTTCAAATCTCTTGAGTCTGCAACTAGCCAAATGATTACTCATGACCCTTTGTGGATCGTGCTCCTTGAATTCAATAAGGACGAATTTTAGGTCTTCCAGGGCTGCTGCCTCAGCTTTAGCATGCCCAAAAAATAACAAATAATATGAATTTAAATGAACAGGAAAAGGTGGCCATACCTTCTTTGAGTATCCCTTAAGCTCCTTGCTTATGCCACCGATTACTGTTTGTCTAGCAACTTCGCGACAAGCCAGCTTGTCGGGGGTAAATAATGGCAATGCATGTGGGGGAACATAAGCCCCAAAAACTCTGAGATGTGAGAATTCGGCTTCTACATACCAGTCAGCTATACTGCTCAAATTCATCACTATACTGTCTGAGATCTTGGGTGGCGGGTGGCCGAAAATAGTGACATGCAGAGGTACCATCACCCAGTTGAAGATTTCATATACGAAATCTATTGCTTTGTTTTCCCACAATTTTGAATGATAGACGTGGATGGGCTCGGTCTTTGCTGGAGTCCAACTCCATCTCATTAAGGGAAATGGTGTTAGAAAGCACATGACATCCATAATGTATGCAGACATAAAAAATGAAGAAATATTTCCGCTCTCTTTCTGTGCCCGATACTCTGTAACCCGACTGGTCAAGCTATCAGACAACATTTTCGCCCAGTCGAAGGAACAACCTTCAGCGACTTGATGTATTAGAGTCAACCATTGAAGAAAGAAATGTGAGGTGTCCTCTCTCCCGTATAATCTTCATGTCATCATAGCTACATACTTGAACTATGGTTCCAAGGAAGCTATTGAATATATACCATTATTGTCTTCCTTGAACTTCGCAGGGTGCAAAACCCAATCTCTTATTAAGCTAGACATAGTCTTGTCATACTGCACACATTCCTTCTGTTTGAACTTTTCCAAGAATTCGGCATCATATGTAAGGTCGGACGCTGTGGGCAACTTGTACATAGCTTGCAGATGTTCAGGTCTGAAAGTCCCGATGGTGACCTTCTGCTCATTGATGATGGTTCTGGTTGGTATGTCTACATGGTCTAATGCCCATCAGACCATATCATAGTAGGGGAGTAGTCATGGCCTGGCTGCTACTTTATGCATTCCCGATTGAATGACAATCTTATATTTGGTGGTTATGTCATCTTTTTCATTGTCGCTGGAATCATCAGAATAATCCACTAATTCGGCCTGCAGAACATCAGAAACGAATGACCATTTCGGGACAGAGTCGACACTTCGAGGTGAAGTATCAATGACATTGTCTGAACCTTATCCTGAAACCTCAACACTGGCTTTAGATGCTTTTTGCGGGGCCATGATGGGAGATCCTGGTTTAGCTCTTTTGCGATAAAAATATGTATACATATAGAAGTTAGCTCGCTGAGAAAGTGTGCTCTGCGTAATATAGAAATGAATTTGTTATAACAAATAACAACTCTATATATTCGAAAAGTCGGTACTTTTTAAGAACAGATCGGACAAATCATGTTTAAAAATAAATTTAGCAATAAAAACACAATCTTTATTTTTCAATTCGCCTTATTTCTAATTAATGCCATAAATTTTGGTGGTTCGAAATGTCAGTTGGCATAAGGAAGAATTAAGACTGCCTCGTAAAATGTGCAAGCATCAAAACATGGGAGATACTGATTTATCTTAATTAATCCAGTTTTACCAAAGTTAATTAATCTTTCGGTACTTGTTGTATCGGGAATTTTTTCTTTAACCCTTTGAACCTCTAACACCCGAAATTGCGATGATTTACTTTGGTTAATAAAAAACGTAATTGTGATTAGGTGCTTAATTAATTACATAATTATTTATATCGCCATATTGTGACTCAGAGCTTTGAAGGTATAACTTCCGGGAAGTTTGCATGCCGAGTCGCGAAACCGTGAGATCGCGATGATATGTTTTAATTAAAAGGGAGGATAAAATCAGATTAAATGTTTAATTAATTATGTTCATATCTTTATCTTGACTTCGTGACTCGGGGCTTAGACAGTGTAGCTTTTTAAAAGAGAACACGTCGAGTTGCGAATTTCTGACAGAACTTAACCATGGCTAAGCTTTTACCTTTACCCTTGACACGGGTTACTAAAACAAGAAACTTGTGGTTTCGGCTATCGGGGTTATGACAATAAGACTTTTGGATTTAGTGAACGCCGAGACGTGAAAACCCGATGATGTTTAATCGTGATTTAAGAAAATTTTACTCTCATTACTGACCTGGGGAAAATTTTAAAATGATTTCGCTGTTTCGTTGTTCGGAACTTGTGAACTATGTGATCTATAGCATCCGAAATACGAAATCTCGAGGTAGAACAAAGGAGGGAGAAATATTTGACGAAAATTAGAACTTGCTTTGAGAGTACAATAACTATCGCCGCTCGCGTGATAAGACTTCAGATATTTTGAAACCACAGATGGAAAATACAAAAACCATCTTTCTATTTAGAGCATTAGGATATGAAATTCGAGACGGGCTAGAAAAAACAAAGGCAACTCCAACAGAGGAAATTAATTTGCAAGAGACAGATATTAATAGGTTGAAAAGGGAGGTTGAAAATCTCTAGGAACTCAAATCCTCTTTCCAAACAAGTTATAATGTTGAGAGACAGGCAGCAGAGAATCTTAAGCAGGAAGTACAACAACTCCAGAAACAAACAGTGGCAGGCAAGACACTAGCAGAGGCTAAGGAAAACATATGGACAGATATTGCAAAATCCATAAATGAAATTTGGCCCATGGTGCAAATCATGTTTGAGCAACATGATATGGTGTTAAAGAGTAGGCAAGCCATTGACGGGATAAGAACAGATCTTGGTGAGATGCCCTCAGCGGTCAACTTGATCATCCAGTTTCTGAACTCCAAAACCAAAGAAGAGATGGAAGAATTAAAAGTCGAAGACAAAACATAGACTATCTTTGAGGTAAAAAGAGTAT
>JASDQU010949644.1:71727-81819 GCA_032191745.1 Picea mariana | reverse complement strand
TTCAATGAACTAGAATGTCACATCTACCATAATTATGGACATAAAGTTGCAGAATGTCGCCTAAATAACTATAATATAGTTTCAAATCATAGAGTTGAAAACATCAAGGTTTGGAAGAAGAAAGAAGATAAAACGTGTGGATAAGTGTTTTCAACTCAAAGACAAAAGAACCCCCGGTATATTGACAACGGATGCTCCAGTCATATGACAGGTGACAAAAGTAAGTTCCTATCACTCAAAGAAAGTAAATTAGGAAATGTGACTTTTGGAAATGATGTTTCTGGAAAGATCATAGGTAAAGGTCTAGTAAGCTTAAGTAATGGAAGACACAAAGATCAATATGTATTATTTGTTGATGGATTCAAGCATAATCTTCTTAGTGTCAATCACGTGTGTGACAAAGGATGTGAAGTCACTTTCACTGCCAAAGATTGTAAAGTAAAAACAATGAACATAGGAGAGCTGATTGCAAAAGGGGTTAGAAATGAAAACAATGTCTATGTTCTAAAGGAAGATAAGGAGGAATGTTATTTAGGAAAATTTGATGAAAGTTGGTTATGGCACCAAAGGCTTGGGAGCCTAAATTTTGATCATATTGTCAAGCTAAATAATGAAGGTGTTGTGAAAGATCTTCCAAGAATATTTAATCCTCATAAATCTGTATGTGAATCATGTCAAATGGGGACGATGACTTGTGCTCAATTCAAATCGAAGAGTTTCACATTTTCAGAGAAACCACTTCAAATTATTCATATGGATCTATGTGGACCGTCGTGAAAGGAAAGAACTGGAGGAGAACGTTACTTTATGCTGGTCATTGATGACTTCTCTAGACTTACGTGGGTTTCCTTTCTGAGATAAAAATCTGATGCATTTGAGAAGTTCAAAACGTTGAAGGTGTTAGTTGAGAATAAGACAGGAAGGAAGTTAAAGGCAATTCACTCAAACAACGGAGGATAATTTATGTCAAGAGATTTCAAAGAATTTGGTGATAGACATGGAATTAAAAGAGAATATACTATGCCAAGTATTCCTCAACAAAATGGAGTTGTAGAATGCTAAAATAGATCAGTTCAGCAGATGGCAAGGGCTATGATGAGTGACAGGGACATTTAAAAAACCTTCTAGGTGGAGGCTATTCATATTATAAACAAATCACATCTAAGGCCGAATAGTGATAAAACTCCATATGAGTTGTGGTTTGGTTGATCTGCATCAATTAAGCACTTCAAAGTATTTGGAAGTAAATGCTACATAAAAAATAATGATGATCATCTAGAAAATTTGATGGTATAGTTAATGAAGGTATCTTATTAGGATATGCAACAAACAGTAAAGGATACAGATTCTTTAACAAAACAATGGATAAATTAGTAGACTGTATTGATGTTCGAATTGATGAAGAAGCTCCTGTAAAAGATCAACAAAGAGTAAGCACCAAGTCATATGAAGAAGATGACGAGAATAATGAAAATGAAGAACAACAGATCTCAGATTCATAAGAAGATGATGAATCAGGTGGAGAAGAGACACCCAAACAAGAAGAGTCAAGACAACAATCAACATCAAATCCTTCCTTCAGAATTACTCAAAAGAATCATCCTGCAAGTTAGATAATTGGTGAGAAAGACAAAGGTGTACAAACCAAGAGAAGGATAATCAAAGACACTGAGAAATCACATATAGCCTTCATATCGATGGTGGAACCCAAGAACTTTAATGAAGCCAGTAAAGATGTAAATTGGTTAAAATCAATGAATGAGGAACTGTATCAAATTGAAAAGAATGATACTTGGGAACTTGTTCCTAGGCCATCAAATAAAAATGTAATAGGATCCAAATGGGTCTACAAAAATAAGATGAATGAGAAAGGAAATATTGTAATAAATAAGGCTAGATTGGTCTGCAAAGGGTATGCTCAAATAGAAGGGCTGGATTTTGATGTAACATTTGTGCCCGTAGCAAGATTAGAAGATATTAGAATGTTTCTTTCCTATGCTTTTCATAAGAAGTTTAAAGTCTATCAAATGGATGTCAAGTCATCTTTTCTAATTGGAGATATAAAAGAAGAAGTCTATATGGAACAACCAGAGGGTTTCCAACTGTCAAATAACCCTGACTTTGTTTGCAAGTAGAAGAAAGCCTTATATGGGTTGAAACTGTTGGCAAATGTTTAAACAGGCAACATATGCTTGTCATTGATGGCAAGAATAGCAGTGAAGATGGCATGAGTACAGGAAGAATGTAACAGATGGGCATCAAAAGTATTTTAGGAAGAAGCTGCAGAGAAAGCTCGATAAGTTCAGAAGAGATAGTGCAGAGGATTGTTGGCAGGTTTAACAGGCAAAGTGATCTTGTCATTGATGCTAGGATGAGAGTGTGCATCAATGACAAAACAAGAACAAAGTAAGCTCAGGAAAAATTAGCGCAGAGTCGAATGTAGTGCGTAGGTGTGCACCAGGGATGAGGTTAACTCACTACTAAATCTCAAGAGATATAGCGTACTCAGGATATTAGGCATATCAAAGGTCAAGGCCCTTGACACTTAGAAATTCTTCCAAGTAAGGAGGATGAGTAAGCTTGGGAGGAGAAGCGTCAGTGATTGTTGGATCTCTTTCAAAATTCCCGAAAGAAGGAGGACCATCAGATCTGTTTGTAGACAAGAAGAACATGCATAAGAGGAGGACAGATCTTAGGTGTCAGATCTGAGCATACGATTCGAACATTGTTGGATCAGGGAGAACCTGCACATTCTTTAAAGTGCACGATTGAAGTGGTGGTCCAACTCCATTTTGGAGTTTTGGCTATCGCGATTTCGGATAACGGGAGATGGAAATGTCAAGGTTCTTTACAACATGAGTCTTGAAATCGCAAAATGCGAAATCTTGAAACAAACATGTCAGCAAACCACGTCAGCTAAGAACACGTGGCACAACCAGGAAATGAAAAGTGTCAAGATGGTTCAACATCTCAGGCATGTGTAAGTCACGAATTAGAGTGATGTGTGGCAATTATTCAACACGTGTCAATCCACGTGTGACGTCAGCATGTTTACATCACTTCGGTGTTTCACAAATCACGACTTGGAGAGTCAAGAAACAATACCACAGGAATGCCGTAATCACGAAATGTGAAATCGTGAAATGATCTTGACCGTCAGATCACCAAGGAATGTGGACCATGATCAAGCATGAAGAAGGCCTGTGAAGTGTCGAAATCATGACAAGATCTGAACCATTGGGTCCATAGGACACGTGGTGAAAGATCATCATGTCACTGACTGGAAATTCAAAGGAACGGGGTTTGATCTTAGCCATCAGATCGAGGTTTGATCTTAGCCGTCAGATCAAGGTTTGATCTTGACCGTTGATCCGAATCCATCTCGGAGTCTTGACTATCGTGACTTGGAGTGATGAGACCCTTCATCACAGGAACTCTAAGATGTGAATTCACGAAGAGATCTGGATAGTCAATACACCAAGATTCTGGACCGTTGATCCAGCTCCATCTCGGAGCTTCTCCTATCGCAACTTGGAGTGACGAGAACCTCCATCTAAGTAACAACGAGATGCGAGATCGCGATAAGATCTGGACCATCGGATCTATGTAGATTTCAACTGTCGATCAGACTCGATGAAGTTTATAAACTCATGAAATATGAAGCGTCTTTTTGGCACAGCGTGTGGTCACCACTCGTGGTCACGAGAAGGGAAGGAGTCAATTCAGATAAGCTCCATTTTGGGGTTTCGGGGATCGCGACTTGGAGAGTCGAGATGCCTCATCTCTAGATTCATGAAATGTGAAATCACGAAAGTGCTTTATGCATAAGCACGTGGTCTTATCCGATGGTCACACCATCGAAGAGCTGAAGAGAAGAGTACGTGCAGACAAGCTCCTTTCTAGCAATTCGGGGATCGCGACTTGGAAAGTCGAGAAACTTCACAACGGAATTAATGAAAAGGAAAAATAAGAAATCATGAAAATCACGTTATGAACAAGCGCTTGGTCATGGCCATGGTCATATCAAGGAAGGAGCTAGTGCAGAAAAGCTCTGTTTCGGAGTTTCAGAGATTGCGACATGGAGAATCAAGATGTCTCATCACAGAATCTCCAAATTCTGAAAGTGCGAAATAGGTGAATAACGCAAGAACCCATCATAGTTAATCCAACGGTGGAGGTGAACATGAGCATGATCGGAGAGCTACATTTGATCCTCACAGTGTAACTGCTAGAAACCATTGATGGTTTCTACCAGAGGAGGCGAAGAGACTTCTGTGTGATTTCCAGAGGAGCTGAAGAGTTACAAGGAATCTGCCAGTGGAATAAAGATGATTCATGGAGGAAATTGATAGTTGGATGAGGGTTGGAGCTCTTAACTGAAACAGAAAGGATGAGCTTGACTGTAACAGAGAAGACAAAGAGTCTCAACTACCAGAGAGAAAAAGGAATCTTGGCATAACACCTAGTGATGATAGACACAAGGGTTGAATTGCTAGAGAAGCTGAAGAGTCGCAATGATGATCAAGCAGAGCACTTGAGATGTGGAGGAAATTGGCACGGTGTGAGCATGCAGAGGAATGGTGAATGTTGCATGCACAAGGTGCATAGAAGCTATATATACACGGTATAGAGAAGAGATGTGTTGGTTGTTGCTGATGGAGTTGCTGTAGTTGTTGTTGTTGAAGGTGATTCATGTGTGAAGAAGGAGGAGAGTGCAGCAACTGAATTGAAGAGAAGAGGAACTGTGCAATGAATGGACATGGTACACAGAGCATAAAAATCAGAAGAACAGACAGTGCAAGTCATGTGTCCAGGAAGGCAGTGAGGCAGACAGAGCAACGAAATGCAGTAGAACAGTGATGAGTCTGGTAAGCCATTGTTGAATGTTATATCACTGTAATAAGTTTCAGTAGAAAGTATTTTTATTTCAGGGTGGAAAGGAGGTGTTAGGGAGAATTGTTGTCCTCATAGGTTCAAGTGGGTGCTTGAACACAGGGAGTTGTAGCTTCCATCTGGTTGCAGCCAGAGAAATCAGGGTGGCAGGGTGGTGCAAGGGAGAACTATTGTTCTATGTTATACAGGTTGGTTGCCTGTATGATTGGAAGTTGGTGCTTCCATCCAGTTGGTGCTGGAAACACTCAGGGAGTTGGTGCTTCCTTCTAGTTGGTGCTAGAGAAACCAAGGAGTTGGTGCTATAGAAACCAGGGAGTTGGTGCTTCCTTCTAGTGGGTGCTAGAGAAAATAGAGAGTTGGTGCTCTCAGCAAGTAGCAGCTTGCAAAACTGAGGTTGTAGCCTCATTATGATTTGGTGCTCATATGTATGATAATGTAAAGAATGTAACTATTACTTATCATATAAAGAAAAAGAGTTTTTTACCCTGTATGGGTTTCCTCAGGAAATATATGTCTCTGTGTTTCTCATATATGTGACTAATGCTGAATGTGCCATTGTTTATTTCCCTGCATTATTGTGATCATCATTCAGTGTTTCTGCAAAGAGTTTAAAAGAAGCATAATTGTTTAAGCACTGTAACAACTGATTCACCCGCCCCCTCTCAGTTGTCCAACAATTGGTATCAAATCTGGCCCCTTTCATCTAAGGGTGGATCCTAGAGCTTAAACATGTCAAGCGATGAAGGAAATTGAACCAATAAGGCTCCTCTGTTCAATGGAACAAACTTTGCCTTTTGGAAAGTTAGAATGAGAATCTACATAATGGATTTAGGTGCAGATGTCTGGGATGTGGTAGATACTAGTTATGTAAAGCTAGTCATACTAGCTAATAAGGATGACAAGCTTGAATTTAGCTTCAACGCTAAGGCTATGAATGTTATCTTGAGTGGGCTTGTAGAAGCAAAATTTGTAAAGGTCATGCACCTGGGAACTACCAAAGAAATGTGGGACAAACTCATTAGCAGATATGAAGGTAATGAGAAGTTAAAGGACGCCAAGCTTCAAACCTACAAAATACAGTTTGAACAGCTGAAGATGAAGGAAGATGAAACTATTGGTAAATACTTTCTGAGAGTAGAAGAAATGGTGAATGCAATGAAGGCACTTGGTGAAAAAATTGAGGAACCTTCTTTAGTTCAGAAAATCTCGAGATCTCTCCCAGATAGGTTCAAACCGAAGGTCTCTGCTATAGAAGAACTTAATGATCTAAAAACCTTGTCTTTTGATCGACTTCTAGGAACGTTGACTACATATGAAATGAGGATAGTTATAGATAAAACCA
Source organism: Picea mariana (assembly GCA_032191745.1). Taxonomy (NCBI): domain Eukaryota; kingdom Viridiplantae; phylum Streptophyta; class Pinopsida; order Pinales; family Pinaceae; genus Picea; species Picea mariana. Next base: position 75,584 of record JASDQU010949644.1, on the reverse strand, counting down.
TCTCTAGAGAAGCATCATTTAAAGTAGATATGTATGAGGATTGTGAACCTGATGAAATTGAAGAAAAATTCGTGAGAAGATTAAAGAAAGGATCAGGAAAGTACCAAGGTAAGCTTCCCTTCAAATGTTTCAACTGTGGTAAGATAGGTCATTTTGCAAATAAATTTTCACACAAGAAACATGATCAAAACTCTGAAGATGAAGAGAAGCACAAATCAAGAAGATTTGATAAGAAGAAAAGTTTATGTGTAAACAATGATGACTCCTCAGAAGACACCGATAGTGATTCTTCATGTGAAGATAAAGTAAGTGACTTCATGCTTATGGCCAAAGATGATTATGATATTGAAAGCATAGGAAATTATGAGAATGATGAAGAAGTTGTGGTTGATATGGAAGGAGAATTGATCAGTGCACTGGAAGAGATTGACAGACTAAGAATCAAGAACAGAAAGAAAAAACAATTGCTGATACAGTTTGAGAAAGATAGTAAACAGCATGATGAAGACTTTGCCCTGCTAAAAGTGGAATTAGAAGAGGCAAGGAAAATTGAGGATATTCTGAAACATCAGCTATCAGAAAAGAGGGCAAGATCTAAAGCCCTGGAAGAAGAAGTAGTAAAAACTAGGAAAGAGATGGAGAAGTTTCAAACCTTGTATCATGAGAATCTGTCAAGTATCAAAGCCTCAGAAGGATTAACCACCATTCTGAATCAACAAAGAAATCCAAAGATGAAAATTGGTTTGGGGTTTGAAGAGGGATCAAGTAGTGGTCATCCAAGAAACAAAGAACCCATCAAGTTTGTTAAATCTACAACCAATGACAACCACAAACATGCAGAAACAAAGGAAGACAATCAGTTGCCCAGAACGAGTAAAGAAAAAGGTGCCAGGACTGAATCTGTAGAACAAAGAAATAATGTACTCCCTGCTCAAGGACATCATCAGCATGGAAGAAATCAATTTTCTCAAAGAAGACAATCATTTTCCAGGTACAAAGAATTTTTCTATGGATATTGTTTCTACTATTCTAACATTGGTCACAAAGCTGTAAATTGTTCCTTAAGACTTAGACATAAGCAATTAAGATTTCAAAGGAATAAATATTTTCCTCAACAAAGAATGATACAGCCAAGTAACAAACCATCACAGATTGCAAATTTCCAAACTAAGTCTAGAGACATACAACTAAGGAGGTCAAGAAATAATAAACAGTCAACGAGTAGACAATGCTGCAACAACAACTTTGACCTATTGAACAACGAGATTGAATGCTATAACTGTCACAACTTTGGCCACAAAGCTGCAAACTGCCATCTGAAGAATTACAAAGCAGACCCAAGGATAAAGTTCTTAGATAGAAAGCCCAACACATGGAAAAGAAAAGATAGTGAAAAATGTGGTCAAGCACTTTCAACTCAAAAACAAAAGGCCTTTGGGAATATAGACAGTGGATGTTCCAAGCACATGATTGGAGACAAGGATAAGCTACTGTCCATAAATAAAAGAAAAAAAGGAAATGTGATCCTTTAAAATGATGAACCAGGTAAAATCAAGGATAGAGGGATGATGAGTTTGAGTAATGACAAAGGAGATGCCCAGTACATTCTACTTGTGGATGTTCTGAAACATAATTTGCTCAGTACAAGTCAAAAATGTGACAGAGGCAGTGAAGAGGTGCTGACATCCAAAGAATGTAAGGTAAATATAAACTAAGGACAAGTGGTGAATAAAAGTATAAATAAAATTAATGATGTTGAAATTGAGTCCTCCCCTGCAAGTAAAGAAGAAGATTCAGATACAATAAAAGCATGTTTAGTTAGCATTAACCCCATGGATGAAGTAGGAGAAGAACCATGTCATAAAGAGGAAGCAGAAGTCTTGAAAGTTGAGAAGGCGGACACCCAAATCAAGTTCTTGAGCAGTTCCATGACTCTGGACAAGGTCTTGGATAGCCAGAGATCACCAAATGACAAATCCGGTATTGGACTCAACAAGGTAGAAATCAGTGCTCCTAAGAAACCTAATACAAGTCCTTAATTTGTGAGAAAGAAAAACAGGTATGAGAATGGGTGTAGCAGTTTTCTCTTGTGATTGAATATGGAGATAAAAACCTTGGATTGTATGCATCATGGAAGAAATATGAAATGCAACATTAGAAATCGATAAGAATCAATGGGGAGATCCAAGGGTTGTTTGAATAGTAACAAGCAACAATTACGCAGAGTGTCAATGGGATAGCAACCTCTTCAACAACAACATTTTGTTTTACAAAATGATATACATGACATCCTTTAGAAGTAACAAGAGGAAAGACCTTGTCAAGGAAAGTTAACCTTTAGGAACAAATGGGGAAAAGAGTCAGAAGCAGAGAGATAAATGTGATAGGGGGAGTCATCCACTCATGAGAAAAAAAGGTTGATGAAGGAGTCCGAGTAAGAGAGGTGAGCATTTTTTTTTTGGTATTCTACAGAGGATACATCGGAAGCTGAAGATGAACAGGTCCAAGAATAAAAAAAAGAAGACTCTGGATTGGATACAAACATCTGAAGGCCTCGAGTAAGAGAGTTCATCCCGTTAGGGGGAGTTTGTGTTGGCTTAATATTTGATACCTCCTAAAATTACTACCACAGCTCAGGGGGAGCATGTTCTCTTTGACATTGATGTCAAAGGGGGAGAAAATAATCTGGGTGCCTTTGTTTCCATCAATGCCAAAGGGGGATATTGTTGGAAAATGTTTAAACAGGCAGCGTATGCTTTTCATTGATGGCAAGAACAGATGGGCATCAGAAGCATTTTAGGAAGAAGCTGCAGATCAAGCTCGATAAGTTTAGAAGAGATAGTGCAGAGGATTATTGGCAGGTTTAACAAGAAAAGTGATCTTGTCATTGATGGTAGGATCAGAGTGTGCATCGATGGAAAAACAGAAACAAAGTAAGCTCAGGAGGAATTAGCGCAGATTCGAATGCAGTGCGTAGGTGTGCACCAGGGATGAGGTTAACTCACTACTAAAGCTCAAGAGAGATAGCATACTCAGGATCTTAGGTGGATCAAAGTTCGAGGCCCTTGACACTTAGAAATTCTTCCAAGTAAGGAGGATGAGTAAGCTCGGGAGGAGAAGCGTCAGTGATCGTTGGATCTCTTTCAAAATTCCCGAAAGAAGGAGGACCGTCAGATCTGTATGTAGACAAGAAGAACATGCAGAATAGGAGGACAGATCTTAGGCGTCAGATCTGAGCATAAGATCTGACCATTATTAGATCAGGGAGAACCTGCACATTCTTTAAAGTGCATGATTGAAGCAGTGGTCCAACTCCATTTCAGAGTTTTGGCTATCGAGATTTCAGATATCGGGAGATGGAAATGTCAAGGTTCTTTACAACATGAGTCCCAAAATTGTGAAATGCGAAATCCCAAAACAGACACGTCAATAAACCACGTCAGCTAAGAACACATGGCACAACCAGGCAATGACAAGTGTCAAGCTGGTTCAACATCTCAAGCACGTGTAAGTCACAAATCAGAGTGATGTGTGGAAATTATTTGACACATGTCAATCCACGTGTGATGTCAGCAGGTTTACATCACTTTGGGGTTTCGCGAATCACGACTTGGAGAGTCAAGAAACAATACCACAGGAATGCCAAAATTGTGAAATGTGAAATCGCGAAATGATCTTGACCGTCAGATCACCAAGGAATGTGGATCGTTGATCAAGCATGAAGAAGGCCTGTGAAGTGTCAAAATCATGACAAGATCTGAACCATTGGGTCCATAGGACATGTGGCGAAAGATCGTCATGTCACTGACTGGAAAGTCAAAGGAACGGGGTTTGATCTTAGCCATCAAATCGAGGTT
>JASDQU010949644.1:59433-70833 GCA_032191745.1 Picea mariana | reverse complement strand
GCTGAAGAGAAGAGTACGTGCAGACAAGCTCCTTTTCGGCGTTTCAGGGATCGTGAATTGGAAAGTTGAGAAACTTCACAACGGAATTAACGAAAAGGTGAAATGAGAAATCGTGAAAAGAACGTTATGAACAAGTGCTTGTTCATGGCCATGGTCATATAAAGGAAGGAGCTAGCGCAGAAAAGCTCTGTTTCGGAGTTTTGGAGATCGCGACATGGAGACTCAAGATGTCTCATCGCAGAATCTCCAAATTGCGAAAGTGCAAAATAGGTAAATAACGCAAGAACCCATTAGAGTTAATCCAACAATGGAGGTGAACATGAGCACGATCGAAGGGCTAATGTTGATCCTCACAGTGTAATTGCTAGAAACCATTGATGGTTTCTACCAGAGGAGGCGAAGAGACTTCTGTGTGATTTCCAGAGGAGCTGAAGAGTTACAAGGAATCTGCCAGTGGAATAAAGATGATTCGTGGAGGAAATTGACAGCTGGATGAGGGTTGGAGATCATAACTGAAACATAAAGGATGAGCTCGACTGTAACAGAGAAGACGAAGAGTCTCAACTTCCAGAGAGAAAAAGGAATCTCGGCATAACACCTAGTGATGATAGACACAAGGGTTGAACTACCAGAGAAGATGAAGAGTCGTGATGATGATCAGGCAAAGCACCTGAGATGTGGAGGAAATTGGTGCAGTGTGAGCATGTAGAGGAATGGTGAATGTTGCATGCACAAGGTGCACAGAAGCTATATATACACGGTACAGAGAAGAGATGCGGTGGCTGTTGCCGATGGAGTTACTGTGGTTGTTGTTGTTGAAGGTGATTCATGTGTGAAGAAGGAGGAGAGTGCAGCAGCTGAATTGAACAGAAGAGGACCTATGCAGTGAATGGACATGGAGCATAGAGCATAAAAAGTAGAAGAACAAAAAGCGCAAGTCATATGTGCAGGAAGGCAGTGAGGCAGACAAAGCAACGAAATGCAACAGAACAGTGATGAGTTTAGTAAGCCATTGTTGAACGTTATATCACTGTAATAAGTTTCAGTAGAAAATATTTTTATTTCAGGGTGGAAGGGAGGTGCTAGGGAGGACTGTTTTCCTCATAGGTTCAAGTGGGTGCTTGAACACAGGGAGTTGTAGCTTCCATCTGGTTGTAGCCAAAGAAATCAGGGTGGCAGGGTGGTGCAAGGGAGAACTATTGTTCTCTGTTATACAGGTTGGTTGCCTGTATGATTGGAAGTTGGTGTTTCCATCCAGTTGGCACTGGAAACACTCAGGGAGTTGGTGCTTCCTTCTAGTTGGTGCTATAGAAACCAGGGAGTTGGTGCTTCCTTCTAGTTGGTGCTAGAGAAACCAGGGAGTTGTTGCTTCCTTCTAGTGGGTGCTAGAGAAAACAGAGAGTTGGTGCTCTCAACAAGTAGCATCTTGCAAAAACGAGGTTGTAGCCTCATTATGAGTTGGTGCTCATATGTATGATAATGTAAAGAGTGTAACTACTACTTATCATATAAAGAAGAAGAGTTTTTTACCCTGTATGGGTTTCCTTAGGAAATATCTGTCTCTGTGTTTCTCATATATGTGACCGATGCTGAATGTGCCATTGTTTATTTCCCTGCATTATTGTGATCATCATTTAGTGTTTCTGCAAAGAGTTTAAAAGAAGCATAATTGTTTAAGCATGGTAACAACTGATTCACCCCCTCCCCCTCTCAGTTGTCTAACAGAAACAAGCTCCTCATTCCTAGTATTACAGACTGGATAAGTATTTTCAAGACAAAGGGTTCAAGAGAGGAATAATTGATTGCAATCTATATATAAAAAAAAGGATAATGATTTTCTCATTGTGTTGGTCTATGTATGACATCATCTTTGGAAGTAATAACGCTTCATTGGTACAATGGTTTGATTCTTCCATATAGTCTGAATTTGAAATGTCTATGATAGGGGAACTGCCATTTGTTCTTGGTCTGCAAATTACTCAGAGGTCTGAAGGAATATTTCTTTCTCAGGAGAAATATCTAAGAAAAATGTATAAAAAGTTTCAAATGGAATATTATTCACCTATGAGCACACCTATGGTCACTGGATGCAAGTTAAGCTAGGATGATTACTCACTTGATGTTGATCAAATTTAATATAGGTCTATGATAGGCAGCCTAATGTACATCACAACATCTTGTCCAGGCATAATGCATGCTATTGGAATGGTAGGAAGGTATCAGTCTACACCTAAACAAAGTCATTTGATAGCTTTCAAAAGAATATTCAGATACTTGAATGGAACAATGAACTATGGCCTATGGTATCCTAGGAATCAGAACCTTCAATTATCAGTCTATTCAGATGTTGATTGGGCTAACTGCATGGATGAAAGGAAAAACATGAGTGGAGGTGCATTCTACTTAGGAGATTCTCTTGTAGCATGGTTGAGCAAGAAGCAAGGTTCCATTTCCTTATCAACTATAGAAGCTGAATACATTATAGCTGCCACTTGTTGTATCCAAGTATTGTGGATGATTTAGATACTTGAAAAMTTGGAGGTAAAGTATACTGCACCAATCCCAATTCATTGTGATAATACTAGTGCAATTAGTGTTTCAAAGAATCATGTATTTCACTCCAATACCAAGMATATACCCATCAATTATTACTTATTGAGGGAACGAGTAACCAAAACTGTTGTTTCTTTGCATTATATTCCATCCAAAGATCAGATTGTTGATATCTTCACTAAATGGCTTGCAAAATATCAGTTTGAGTATCTACGCCAGAAGTTGGATGTGACCYTGTTATCAGGTTAAAATTGTCTATCTGATTAGGGGGAGAGTGCTCATAGTATATCCAATCCGGGGGAGAGTGATTATTGTATCTCTGATCAGGGGGAGAACATATTCACTATCAATTTTCTTTGACATTGATGTCAAAGGGGGAGAAAAAGGTGTTGTCTGGATGCTACAGTTGGAGGTCTAAGCAGAATAGTGCAGCCTTTTAGGGTTTCCATCAATGCCAAAGGGGGAGATTGTTGGCATGTTTACAAGAAGAGTGTGCTTTTCATTGATGGCAGGAACAACAATGATGATATCACTAGGAATGGCTAGACTGTGACAATGTGGGGGTTTGGAGCAACTTGCTTGTTGTGCTAGTACTTCATGGTCTTGCTTCAAATTTCTGAAGCTCATAAGAGATAGTACAAAGTGTGTACAAGGGTTGGACTTATTCCAAGTCCCGAAGCTCAGGAGGAGTAGTCCAAAGTTGCATGCAGAGCACAAATGACACTTAGAAATTATTCCAAGTCAGGAGAAAGTGAAAGCTCAGGAGGAGGAGCGACAACTTCCATCTATTCAGCTGTAAGRAGGAGATCTGGACCATTGAAGTTCAAGTCTAGACACCCAGAGAAGAGCACAGGAGGAGAATGGATCTCAGTCATCATATATGAGTGCATGGACCAATAGACATTGGATCCGGAGGTAAGTGCAYGAGTCTTAGATTCTCAGTTGGGACCATCCATCATTCAGCGGGACAGGTGGAAGCGGATCTGAGAATTCGAAGAATCGGACTATGAAAGATTTGCAGGGAGGATAGGTGAAAACCTCTGGGAGAAAAAGTTACGAAGTGGAGATCTGAACCGTTGGATCATGGAGAGTTGTGGATCGTTGATCTGACATTGGTGGAGTTCAGAGATCGGACTTCGAGATAAAGGAAGTGATATAACTTCCGACATCACGAAGTGCAAAGTCCTAAGGTCATGAAACACGAAGTCTCGAATTACTTCGAAGATCGAGAGTTGGTAGAGTCGAGGTGACTCGTAGTAGAATATCTGAAGCACGAAGTCGTGAAGTGTCTTTTTGATTACCGTATGGTCACAACAAGTGGTCATGTGGAGAGAAACCTTGCACCTATTGACACTATATTTTACACATTGAAAGGTCAAAAATCCACCAAAAAAACATCCAATGTGTGAAGTCGCGAAGCGCCTTTTTGATAGGCATGTGGTCACAGCTAGTGGTCACATGGGGGGAATCTTGCACCCGATGCTAGTTTGCATGGCTAAAGTTCGCAAGGATCTTATTCGCGAGGACCTCCTATAACTGTCAGAGAAGATCAACTGTAACTGTAACAGAGAAAATAATCTCAACTATAACAGAGAAGATAAATTGTAACTATCAGAGAAGCCAAAGAGACTCAGGATAACCACCATAAGTTGAAGGGTCGCACTATCAAAGAAGACAAATTTTTTTTTAGGATAATGATAATTGATGATGAATAGACTCGGGATAACCTCTAGAGAAGACAAAGAGTTGTGATTATTATCTGGCAGAGGACTTGGCGTGATAAAAATACGCAGAACAGAGAAGAGAGAGGGTCTTTTTTTTTTAGTTATTTATGCAGGTAGAAGGTGGCTGAGTGCAACAGTTGAAGAGCACAGAAGAGGCGTAGCACATATAATGTATATGGAACATAGAGCATAAAACACAGAAGAAAATCTGAACAGAGAGGAGTGGTGCGCAGGAGGAGAAAAAGCAAATCATAGACGAATAAACGTTCAGTGGAGTCGTAAAGCATGGAAGTAGAAATATGCAGAAGTGGAATAGAGCATAGAAGCTGAAGAAAGCGTAGGAGACATTGAGATGTAACAGATCATATCAAAGACAGATCAAGTAAGTAAGTTTTCTAAGATTCAATCAGGGTGGTAGGGTGGTGCTAGGGAGGATTGTAGTCCTCTAAATTCAAGTTGGTGCTAGAGAAACCTAGGAATTGGTGCCTCTATCTAGTTGGTTCTTCCATCTAGTTGGTGCTAGAGAAACCTGGGAGTTGGTGCTAGAGAAACCTGGGTGTCATTGCTTCCATATAGTTGGTTCTAGAGAAACCTTGGAGTTGGTGCTTCCATCTAGTGGTGCTAGAGAAATTCGAGAGTTGGTGCTCTCTGCAAGTTGTAGCTTGCTATCAGAGGTTGGAGCCTCATATTTGAGTTGGTGCTCAAAGACTGTGGTGTACATGAAAGTTGGAGCTTGATTGACATCCTAAGAAGAAGAGGCTCTCTGCAAGTTGTAGCTTTTTATCAGAGGTTGGAGCCTCATATTTGAGTTGGTGCTCAAATATTGTGGTGTACATGAAATTTGGAGCTTGATTGACATCCTAAGAAGAAGAGGTTTTTTCCCTTTATGGGTTTCCTCATGAAAATCAGTGTCTCTATGTATTATGTGTGATTAATCAAATATTGTATATCTGTGCATGTTAATTTATTAGAAACACATTAAATAATAATCTAGAAAGATTTACAAAATAACAGGAAAAGTTTCAAGCTTATATATATAACTGATTCACCGCCCTTATTAGTTATTTTTTGAACACACCCCCTATAAGAGTGCATTGAAAAATGAGAAACTATATAGAGTCATCTCTCAGTGAGTTTGACGAGCACCATAAATGAAAAGTTGTCACATGATCACCTGGATCTTTGCCAGGCTTTCTTTCAAATTTCAGAATATCTGAGGGCAACTTGGTCGGCATGGGGGGCCAACGCGAATCGTGACAAATTGGGTTGTTTGGTAATATCAACAAGTATGGAAAATGTAGCATTTCTAGAAACGGTAGTTTTGGTTGTGAACTATTTACAGGAAAAGAGGGTCCGGGAGTTTGATTGGCACCAGGTTTCCATGAAAAGTTGGATTGTTGGCTAGTGTTCTTGTAGAAACCGTGGCCTTGAACAACATATGGTAACTGTGTCTGTTGGGGTATCATCGAATAACTCCCAAAATTGGATGACATATCTTTTGAAGGGATTGCTCGCAACATTTTGTTCCAAGGACCCTATCAGGGGTTTCCCCTAGCTGATCTGACAGGCATGGGTATAGAGCCCTGCTAGGGGTTCCATTGAGCATGGAAGGGGTTTCCCCTGATCGACATCCCTTGTGAGGGAACTGATCCCTTCCAAGGATTCCAAAGACTCTGTGTGGATAAAAAACTGGTCCTCGCTCCCTGTGAAGGAATAGTACCCTGCACAAGGTTCTTTTGCCTAAAAATGGGGTTTCCCAAAGTCGAGATGGCAGCCGAAGAAAAAGCGTTGTTCCAAAACATGTCGAATAAAGAGAATTACATAGATCCCACTGACGTTGTATAATATGAAGGTACTAAACTGTCTCCACCAAACAAGATATAATTAGTGTTTGGCCTGATTGGATGCTAAATAGCACCACGGAGTGAAGGGGACAGAGGCGATATATGACCCCCACTATAAGGGATAGAATTAAAAGGGATAGAAACACACCCGGTTGGCCCTTGTATGAGAGAGTTTGAGCTTCCTGCCCCCAGACCCATGGTCTGTAAGGTAGACTAAGTAAGAACCAAGTTTGAATCAAAGTTGGGCATCCCATATGAGAAGGGAGGGCCTGTAGCACTTTGATTAAACATAGCAGTGGTCGAAGTCGATAATGGTATCATTCCACTGCCAAAAGTTGAGGGAGTCGACACCACTATGGTCTTGATTGGTGAAGGTGGGAGAGGAGGTTAGATTTCCCCTACGGTAGTAGTCGTAATGGGAGTATGAGGACTCCCAGACAAAGTAGCAACATTTGCTTCCATTTCCACTTGTAGGACTAGATGGCACTCAAAAAGTGTCTCCTCGGGAGGGACAATCTAAATCAAGATCGACGCTGATGAGTCAGTAATCATAGGGTTATATAGCTTGAGAGCCTCTGCCTCAAGGTAAAAAATGGTAGGCTCCTCCAGAGTCGAATAGTCTCCTCACAAAGCAGGCTCAGGAACAGTTTCCTATGGCCCGGTCACTTTGAACGACCATTCTTGGTCAAGTCTTCATCATAACGATGGTGGAGGTAGCTCCAATGTAATCGACGACGGGCCTTGAAGCCTTTGTGAATAACGGAGTTGTTGATATTCCACTTTGTGAAATGATCAACCGAAATAGTAAGGCTTAACTAGCGTTTGAACAACAAGCACACACTAAAACGTTTACTAAATACAAATCAAGCAGTCGACTATCTAGTAAGAAGGACAGTTATGCCAATCGACACTAGAGAAACTAACTGGTGCAAGTGTGAATCGAACATGGAAGCACCCTTCATGTATACTCTACGGAGCATGATCCAACGTCTGCCCCAGGTACTACGGTATACCCCTGCAGTCACCCGTGTAAGTCCCTAGAATATATGCAACTAGGTTTCTAGCTCGCAGTCAGTCACCAGGCGGGTACAGTCGACAGACAGGCAGATCACAATGAGCAAGATAACAAGTATGAAGCCTATCAAGGGTATCAAAATAAAATGGTCTGGAAGACAACAGAGGATATCGAATGGAGTCAAGTTCCACGAAGATCCACAAGAAAATGAAGTTGGTATTATTCCTAAGAAATATCCTCAATATACGTTCCCCACTACGTTCAATCTGAATTTGGAGGGGTTATCTCTGATGCATTTCCTCATGCAACCTCGTTATTATCCCCTATGTTAGAGGGGAGTCCCAACTAACTTTTACAACACTAGACTTAAGCACTCTCTATCTCATACTCCAATATTTGATTTAACGGCCTTGAAGAGTTTCCTCTCCAAGCCTAATTCAAGGCCCTAAAACCCTAAACTAGTTTGTGAACACTACAAACAGAAAAKTCTAGTGTATTTTAGATTAAGTGTTATTTTTAAAGGCTTTATTTACTCACAAGGTATGGTAGTGAAACTAATGGTGTTATAAAGAGACGAAAATGAGGATAAAATTAAAGCACTTGAAAGAAAATTACTTCGAATTTAAAAGGAAATCTTGTAACTAACTCTTTGTAAACTCAACTTTTATGAACTAGCATTTCAATATCTTGTAAAGAAAACCTAAAACTTTCTTTTGTTTGACTAAAAGCTACTTATGTTTCAATAAATCAAGAAGAACCTGAAAATGAAGACTCTTTTTTCATTTTTGCAAATAACAGCTTTAACTACTTTTTCAAACTGAAAATGGAAGAAAATGAAATTCTTTTTTTTTTAACCGCTTTAAAGAGAAAAATTGAAGTAAACTTTTTCTTTATTCGAAGCAAGTAAAAAGGAAAAAATTAAAACTGAAAGTAGACTGGAAAATACCTTCATCCCACTGTGGATTGCAGGGATTCAATCAATAAACCAAAAAGGAAGATCTCCAACTCAACAACTTGCTTAAAACCTAATTAGGGTAAACACAAGAAAACTAAGGAAACAAGTAAACTGGAACCTATACCTAGGCTATGGCCACAAAGAGAGACTTTGGACTGATCTAAGAAATCCCTAAGAAGTGATAAATTCAATCAGGAAAGAGGCAAAATCCCTATTTTTCAAAAAAAATTCATGAAACAGAGATGTGGGTTGTCTACTGTGCATAGCATGTATGTACACAGGCTGACCCAAGACAGGGCACGTACACCTCTATCTCTTTTCAAAAATGAAAAAGGCCAGGCAGTATTATAGGGAAAGGACAACTGGTATGCACCCTGGAGGTGACCAGAATCCCTATATAGACTCAACAAACTTGAAATAAACTTGAAAGTAAAACAAACCAATCAATCAACCCAAAATCCCCTAAAAAACCCTAGAGGCATTCCCCAGTATGGTCACTAGTTCTACTAGTGGGAAAATCCCCCCTTTAACTACACCAGGGTTTAATATGTAAACAGAGAGAATGACCATATAAAAGTTAATCTATTTTACTCTACCCCAAACATACCAAAACAAACAAAAAGAAAGAAATAAGAGAAGAGATCATGTAACTTTATCTTTGATCCCACGTTTGGTGATGATATCCTCAAGCTTAGTAGTTCCAACGACTGCACGTCTCCTCCCAAGGCTGACCTACATCCAAAGATAGGAAAAAAAGTACTACAAGCATGCTATTATATTCATGAGTTAGGGTTAGATATTAAATGCTAAGTATAAATCAATGAAAGTACACAAAGCATCATCATTTGGGATAGGAAAATGTGATTCTTTTATTCATCATACAAAGATTGAAACTTACAATTTGTGTTGGCCACCGTTCTGTGAACCTGGGTCGGTCTCCTCTTTACTATGATCCAAGTGCACCTTGAATAGCCCTCTTCTCTCAATTTTCTTATCACCTCAAGGGAAGGGAATGGATTGAATAGAGGGAGAAGGGGAAGATGAGGGAATGTTGAGGCAATATCTCACAAAAGGTAGAAAAATATTGGGTAAGGAGGGGTAGTGAAATTGGGAAGAGTTTCACTGTTCTTATGCTTGGATGTGAAATGAGACCCCAACACTTCCTTTTATATGACAAAATGATGGTTATTTTGTTTGGTGACGAGCTATAGCAGATGTATTTGTTGGGAAACTTCCAATAGCCCATGAATTTCAACAAATTCCTTGCAACTTTTTAATTTTTGAAACTTTTGCAAGTATATGTGGGTTGTTTAGTATGAAGCAAGCATATATATGCAGGATGTAGTGGTGAAAAAAGTGTATTTACACAGCCTGTAGTGGTGCAGGGTGCGTATATCTTCTAAAAAATGTTTTTTAAAGAAGAGCTTCTCAACAGTGCTTTGCAAAAATATGCAAGTAAGAGGGCCAAGGCCATGCATGCATGGATAGGGAATTTTATGGCTATAACACCTTCTAATGTGTGAATAAAATGGTGTGGTCATTATTCTAGTGGTGCTAATATCCATTGAACCATGCACCTATCTACATTTTCTTTAGATTGTCCAATTCCATCATATTTCTCCTCATATCTATGCTCCTTCTCTACGCCAAATATGATGCGCAATAACCTCTTGCACTGAAACCAATTGTTGATATTATCCTTGTGTGTACTGCACCAATGGGAAGGTGTAGCTTTCAAAGAAATATCTAATACTAGTAATCTCTGACTTTCTACTACTTCTAATTCAAACTTCATTAAAAATTCTTCTAATTCATTCAGACCATAAAAAATAGGAGTCTCTCTTACCTCTAAATCAATCCATCTTAGCATGCATGTCATTCTGGCACATATTCCAGTGGATAATTCATGTAGTCATTGCTACTATTATTCCAGTCTTATGTCAGAGTCTAAAGCACAAGAACTAATACTCCTCCAACTGAGCATTCCATCTGTAGTTGGGTTGATATAATCCTCTTCATGCATGGTAGTTTTGTACAACTGATTCACATATTTTGTAACAATATTGTCTATTGTAGGTTCCACATACCTTCTTTTTTCTAAGGGATCCAATGGTGCAATAAACCTATATTCTCCATATTCAAAGATAATCTTCCTTGTCTTCATATAGATAATATCCTGGTTATCAAAATCCTAATATAGACCCAACAACGATGGATATAACGAAGTATTATCTACTATGTCAATGAATTCAAAGTCTACCATGGTGCCCACACCATCTAAGTCTACTAGAATCCCTTTCAATCTTCCAATTGGCACCACTCTGTGTTGGTTTTCTAACTTCAACTAGATAGGTGAATACCCCAATTGAGGTTCTCCAATAGCTTTCCATGTCTTCTTTGGTAGAACATTGACTTCATACCCTAAGTCTAGTATCATATCCACCATATTGAAATCTCCAATGTTTGTGTTCAACCTGAATTCCCTACTTGTTCTTGAAGAAATTAAACACAATAAATTAGAGACAAGAACAGAAACATGGCGGAAAAGGCATAATAGCCAACACATTCTTATTCACTCCAATGTTACATATTTATAGTAGAATGGGTGATGCCACCTCATAGAGAGATTTTCTCTAGATCTTAAAATCATGCATGATGACTAGGCTAGGCAATCTTAACTAACTCATTAGTCATCACTTGAGGATATATTACTAATATCCTAAATGAATAATACAAATACAAGTGACAATTTAGACTTAGTGATTGGTAAAGGTAAGCCATAGGCTAACAATCCCCCCCTCAATCACAAGTCCAATCAATAATACCAGCAATAAAGCATAAACTGGTATCAATTCCATGTCTTCATACTGAAACTCTTGTGCTGAGCCTCAATGAAGAATTGCCTGAAAAACCGCCAATCTGGATGCTGAGCATGTTCATTTGAAATGAACTGGAAGAGAGCTGAGATATGGAAGTGAACAGCTTCAATATCTGAACATTTCCTGATTGCTTGACAATTTGATCATTTTTCCAAGTATTTTAGCTAGAAGAATCTGATGCCTGTTGCTAATTGGTGAACATGTAGTATCACCACTCTACTATCAGTGTATCACTGAAAGTGCTCTCTGAATCTTTGGTTTGGGATGACCACTAACCAATTGATACCATGTATCTGATGGTTTTTGGATAACCACTAACCAATCTTTGACACGTTTAGTGTATCACTGAAAGTGCTCTCTGAATCTGTGGTTTGGGATGACCACTAACCAATTGATACCATGTATCTGATGGTTTTTGGATAACCAATAA
>JASDQU010949644.1:47703-59333 GCA_032191745.1 Picea mariana | reverse complement strand
GAGAGAGTGAGTGAATGAGTGAGTTAGTGAGTGAGTGATAGAGAGAGGTTTGGAGGGAGAGATAAATATAGAGGGAGGGGGATACAAAGTGAAGGGGAGAGAGGGGTAGATGCATAAGAGAGAGAGAGGGAAATTGTTATAACCTTAATTTCCACCCTATAGGCCAAAGAGGAATCCATAAGAGGATAGAATCCATAATAAATATTTTGGCTAAGGTTTATCCCATTTTTTGAGATCCTCGCTAGACACCTAGTAAACAACAAGTGAGGGCCCTCGTTGGTCACTAGTGGCTCAACAAGTAAGGCTCTGTAAATATTCTATATTCGAAGAGTTATAGGGTGATAGGTGATGGATGAGTTGTATATTCATGGAAAGGGGCTATGAACTCACACAATTTGAGTTTCTAGTGGTCTCTAGAAGATCCAGAATCTCTCACAAAGCCCCTCCAAATAGCTAGATAAAAAAGGAAAGCCTTGGGAAAGAGGGAGAAGAATTCATAGGAATATTATGTTGTCCCATGTAATATGTACCTATTCCATCTACCATAGCCATAAGTCAGTGAAGCCTAGCCTATCCAAGGATCTACAGGAGGAGTAAGGAGGTCAAGCGAGCATGCATCAAGATTTAAGGTATTTTTTATGTCATTTCTCTTATGTTATCAATAGATCATTGGTTTTCCCATGATAAATTTGTGTTCCATTATGAAAATGTTTGGATTTAATTCTTCACATTATATAAATAATTAGAAGCAAGTTAGATATAAGGTTATAATCCCAAGTATATAGGTAGAGAGGTTTTTTCTTGCCTTTTATTTATAGGAAGAAGTTTGTGGAGCTTGGAGATGGATTTTCAGGACTGCAACAACCAGGAGATATGAAGGACAACCTCTAAAGAAAGGCATGCAAATATTGGCCACTCCTTGGGATAATCATGAAGCTATGTGTTTGAATCTAAATCTAGGAAGAAAATATGAAGTCTATCTCTATTTTTTTCTAGGATTACAAGGATAATCCTAGGGATATTTTGTTGTGTATTCAACAAGATTCCTGTGAGAAATAATCCCATAATAGAACTAGAAACTCCACTAGGGGATAATTCTTCTCTAGTTTCTGTCTCTTGGTCAATCCTTCCCTGTGTTTGATTGTGTCACCTTGAGATTCTTTCTTTAATTGACCCAGAGCCTAGTTCCAATAGATATGACAGATCTAATACAGATATGAAAGATATGGAATATATCTTTTGTTCTAAAAAAAAAAGTCCCTCTCATGTTGCATCATAGGTGTCCCGCGAGGCCCTCACTGGTTGATAGGCATGTGTCCCACGAGGCTCTGTAAAAACTGCAAATTTATAGTATAAAACCCATAACCTTGAAGGTATGTTTGTCCTCTGATCAATAGGGTTCTAATATGGCCTTTTCTTAACTGGTTTGATCTCTTTTTTCATGTTTGATTGTCACAAACGTTGCTTTCAATGTTTTTTTGAGTGAATTTGTGTGGATTGATTTTCATTTCTTGGATAGATTTTGTTTCTTCTTGAAAAATTCAGTGAAGTTGGGATGAAAACCCAACATATCTGAAAAGATATAGCATTGTTTATCATCGGTTGTTTTACTTGTCCTTGTATAACCATTTTTCATCACTAGATCTACCCTCCTAGGTGAGTGTTGGGTGAGATCTTGCTAGTGACATTGGATTGGGGTGATCCAACCTCACTTCCAAATTACTACAACCCATATTCTTGCAATGTTTTATTGGTTTCCATTTTCTTTGTGTGTTCTTACATAGATCAAGAATTGTTTACATTTCCATTGGAAAAAATCACAAAAAGTAAAAAAATATTTGTTGCATGATAGATTTTCTTTGGAAGCATTAGGAGAATTATTTGGTTCCATATATGAAGTGATTTTTGGCTTCCTGGTGTGTGTGAGGTCGACTTTAAATTTGCAAAGGAAAAGGAAAATATCTTCCCTTCCTATAACTAGATTTTATTGAAAAAAAAAAATTGCATTATCATTCTTACATTGCTTGGTTGGGTCAAGAGTCCAAGCATCACAAAGTTTCATTTGTTACCCTTGGACTTAAGAAACAACCTTAAAAATAAAATGCATAATCTAAAATTTACTAGACACTTTTCTTTTATAGTGAATCAATAGTAGCTAGGCTTAGGGCATTGGAATATGATTGGAGAGTAAACTCTCCAAGGCCAAAACAATCAACGCAGGAGTCATTATAGAGCATTAAAATCCATTCTTGCAACCAGTGTGTTGGGAGCCTCCTCTAACACAAGAGTTAAGCACGAGGTCGCATCGGGGAAAGTAGAGAGATTACCCCTCTTTTCTTGTTTTGGTCTTTGTGATATCACTTTGATCATTAGGTATATGTGGGTTCTGTTGGTTAACACATTGAGAGATTCAGGCTTAGTTACCCCACCCTTATGTGAGATCAAACTTATGACTGTTCATTCAACCATTGATTGTTAGGTGGTATCCTTAGTGATGTTTCCTAGGGAGCCAGATAGGTGACTGCAGGTGGGACATGCCTGTAGTACCTGGGGAAGACATTTTCTCATGGTCTCAGTTCTCCCAGAGGGTTCCCACCTTAGTAAAGGGTACTTGCATCAGTCAGGGTTGTTTCACGTACATCATCGTAAATTATCCTTACACCTTCGCTAGAAAATCTTGTGGGGACTTGATCTCCCCCATAACGTTGGTTTTTGGAAGGACCTTGATCCCATTGGTTTGTTTGTTGTTAGCCTAGAATGGTGTGCTCTTTGATTCTGATTCTAGGTCGGCCTTAGGTTGAATTGTGACTGGATTTTAACATAGCATATTCGCTATGGCTAAACTACAATGATAGCCCCATCGGCTATGAGGATTTGAGCCTATTGCATAGGTGAAACTACCTCTAAAGTGGTGCAACATAAGAAACAACGAATTCGAAGGGTTTTATATTTGGTTTGACGAGATCGGTTTGGTTGAAGTGGAGGTGGTAGACAAACATCCTACACTAAATTTTAATTTGTCTTTAACTGATTCAGATGCCCCTATACTTGTCCAAGTAAGGGAAATTTTCAGTGAGCTTTTCTGGTTGGTTAGTAATCCTCCTACCATGTCAAGACCTAGTGTTTCATCTAGTGTAGTTGATCATACGAGCCCATCCTCATGTGGGACAGGGGGGAATTCCCATGAGGGCATATCATTGATTTCCACATTACCACCCCTTAGCTCCATTGTACCTACATTGTCTATACCATTTTCTACTTGTCCCTTGATCTCGGAGACATTGACCATGTCATCCTTTCCATCCATCAGTATACCTAGCTTCCTTATGCCCATCCCTTCTACATCACTTCCCACTTCCAGATTATTTTCCAATGGGGGGTGTGTGGTGGTTTAAAAATGGGAAGTGGAGCTCCTTCCACCTTTTCCAATCCTATGAGTGGACCAACACCATTAGTTGCGAGTATACCTTTTGTATGGAATATTTATACTGGGTTTGGGTTTGTCCTTAGTAAATATGTGGGAAACAATAATTCCAAAGGTTTTAACTTTCCATGGGGTATAATTTTGTTTCCACATTCGGTACTGAGGGTTTCTTCCCTGGGACTAACTTTGGAAATATATTTTCTAGAGGATCCAGAGTTCCCTTTGGGGGAAACCCCTTTGGGAGAATTTTTGGTTTTGAGAGTATTCATGCTTCAAGTCCATCTCAGACATAATATACTTCACCTCCCTCCCAGTCTTCACTTGCTCCTTTTCCTTTCCTCACAAATTTAGATTTACTGGATTCATAATGGTTAACAAAGGACCCTATTTCCCATGACCCAACATGGTTGACAATGCCTTCCAAGTTTCCATCTAATATTTCAAAATTTGATGGAAATTTGGGACAGGACCACTCCACTCACATCATGAAATACCACTTATGGTGTTCACATCCAACTCATTGATGGATGATAGTGTGATATTTCATCTTTTCCAGAGATCCTTGACCAATAATGCCGCTAAATAGTATATTGAATTAAAATGAGGTTCATTTAAAGCTTCAACAACATGGCAATGGCGTTCTTAACACATTACCAATTGCCCATTTGGCATGAGATAGGAACTGAGCTCTTGACTTCATTGTGTCAAGATAATTCCACACATATTTATGATCATATACATGAGTGGCGATGTAGATGTAGGATGTTTAAGAGTCATATTCCAGACAAAATCCTTATGGAGTTGTTCACCAAGTCCCTCCTACCACCCATTGCCATATATGTAGTTATGGCCAGGGTAGCCACCAAGGAGTAGGCCATTTTCATGCACAACACTTGGACATGATTTGTTCATAGTCGAGCATACTTTATGAAATTATCACAAATTATTCTAAGCTATCGATAGATCCAAGAAACCAAACCTAGGACCCCATCTAGATGGTGTGGTCAGTTTTGTTTCGCATGCTTTTATAAACCACTTAGTCGATCAAATGGGTCACATGTCAATTTTTTCACACCTATCGATTACTAGAACTAGTGCTCAAACTATTGCAGTCCCTTCTCAGACATGTGAGGTGAATTCTATGTAGTCCACACAACCTAAGAATCCTTAGCAACTTGGAGGTAAGAAGAACATGAACATGAAAATGAATTCCAATATTGAGAAAGGGATGATTCCCACCCGGAACACCCAGGAGGGGGGAACTAAAGAGAAGAATACGAGTGGGTTACCTTGTGTGATTTGTGGGGAGGACCACCCTACTCAGTAGTGTCCTACGAAGGATGAGGTCCATATATTTTTGGCACAATAGCGGGCCCCCTAACAGCCTACTGTATTAATCCATCCTTTCCCCCTTCAAACTCAAAACAAGTTTTCCACAAATTCTTCCCCTCTGCAAGGGGGAATGGAAGGTATCCCTCACCACAAGGGGTGTTCCTCGAATGATTCCATTTTCATTTGTAACCAAATGGTTGATTTGTAAACGTGAGACAAGAATTACGACATTCCCGAGCCTTATCATGTTGCGCTAGAAGAAACATATTCTTCCCATCCTAGTGGCCCTCTTCAGATTGAGAATCCATCCTTTGATCCCTCAAAGGGAGTTCTTCGATGCATGATGCATAATCCGAACACATGGGCCACCCACAACTATAGTATCATGGAATACTTGGCACAGGAACCAGGTTCTATGTATGCGCTTGAAGTCCTCAAAATATACCCAACACAACGGAAAGCCTTGCTATCAGCCATAGGTGGGGTTGATCCCTCAGAGTTGAGTTTGATGACTTTTGATTCCTCTCAGGTTACTCATAGTCTCTCCCACCAGGTTACCGTTGATATCATAGTGCGATCGCTGGGGAAAAAAATCTATTGGACAATGGTGGATGAATGAGCCTCAACTTGCATCATGTCTGTTTCTTGTTGGAAGGCCCTTGGCTATCCTCAAATAAACAAGTCTACAACACTATTGAAATAATTCAACATACACATGTTCCAACCCCATGGAATAATCACCATCTTACCCATCGCGTTAGGTGGTAATACTATCTCTATTGATGTGGAGATTGTAGACACAACTCTTGAGTAAAATGTGTTACTTAGGCATACTTGGTTCTACGAGATGACTATAGTTGTCTCATTGGTGTTTAGGTTCCTACGATTCCATTTCCCTCATAAATGGTAAATCATTAATATTTATCATCACGTGTTTACCCGATACCATGGATCCAATACAAGGTCAAATGTACCCTTTGTAAGTGATACTACGTAGTATTGTTTCAATGTCAGTGTGGGGATTTTCAAATATCCTTCGATGGTGGGAATATTTACCCTTCCCCCACCATATAATACTGCACATATTCCTCCTATTAGTATGATTTCATCATTTAGTAGTGGATACCTTGGTTCTTTTGATCCTTGGGTGGTACCTCATCCTGAGGATGTTGAATCATATGAAGTATCCTTGTCGCTCACCGCGATCGAGATTGTTGATCCAAATATCCCATCAACATCAGTTGATACTGGTCAACACCTCCATCATCATATGGAGTGTGATCAACGTACTCCTCTTGAATGGGTTGTTGACTCTCTGTGTTCACATGAAATCCTCTATTTTGAGTTTCCTTCAGAAAATGCCATCTTGGAAGTCATGGCTTACATAGACAAGCCTAGGGAAGATGAGAATCATCGAGAATCCATCCTCCCTAATTTGGAACTGATGAGAGCTATCATTATGAGTTGTGACTCAAGAGTAGGGACATTTTCTTGAGCATCTAGCAGACTTCCCAATCTTGATCCTTTTTCAGCTCGATTAATTTTTTTTTTCAGAACTTACCACCAAGTTATTTTCTTCCCCTTCCATTGAATATTCACATTTTGTACTTCCTTCATGTCTTGATGGATCCCATCAAGGATCTTCCCTATCTTGTGAGACTACTCACAATGAGTATCTTCATATACAAAAATTTGATCATGTATGGCATGGCCCCAACATGTGTGCCACATGATGCCAACATTTGCTCATGATTTCATTGATTATGAAAAATATCCTTCGCATGAGCCTCACAATGGACTCTACTTTGCATAAATCATCTGAATGTGTAGTGTCTTGTACATAGGTGTGTGGTGTGAGTGGTTTTTATTTTGTATATATCATATCCAAAAAATCCATTTTTTTTTTCAGATTTCACTACACGTTTTGACCCTAGAATCTAGTTTACATGTGTTGATAGGATTAAGAGGAATATTTTATGAATATGGAGACTTCCACCAAACTTGAGGTACGTCTTCCAAAACCAACATATAGGGATAGGTTTTTCCCTGCATTTCCTTCTTTACATTATTAATTATCCATACTACTAGTGTTATGCCTTAGGTTTGAACCTGGTTGGTTGCGACCTTATCCACTCCTTTTGCATGTCATAAATGGTTCGGTAGTGCCTACCACTACACAAAAAGACCCTCTAGCAGAGGTCATAGTGGAGGTTTTTAGTGTTACAAAATTGGCAAAAATGTCAAAAAAAAAAATCGCGAAAACATTTTTTTTGGTAGCGGATGTTTTTGCAGAGATTATAACGAAACTTCATTATAACTAAGAAAAAAGGGTGGGTGGAGGTTGTAGCAGATGTTTTTCTAGTCAGTATGCTTCATGTTATATATGCACCGATGCATTCCCAAACATAAAGCACCCATGCCTACATTACATCAAACGCACCAGGCGAGTTCTAAAATATTGGGTCACTGATGCATTTATACAAAATAATGCCCCATTGCTTTAATAAAAACAACACACCGGTTGAATCTATGATACCAAACACCGATGCGTTCTCTAAATTAAATCACTAGTGCTTACATTTACAATAAAGTACCAGGGCTATCCAAAAAATAATTGGGGCACCTGTGCTCTTATAAGTAATAACGCATCGGTGCCTTAATAAGAATAAGGCACAGGGAGAATATATGATACCATGCATCGGTGCGTTAAAAAAAAAACCTACCGGTGCATGATTTTCCGAACGTACCAAGGTAGAAGTGTGATATAGAAGTACCAATGTGTTTATTAATTAAATGCACCAACAAAGGTTTTTTATTATTATAATTGTTGGTTAAAATACTATATAGATTGGTGTCAGTTCCTTGTATATTAGCACTAGTGAGAATTTAATTATAACACTAGTGCTTTTTATCTTGAAACACATCGGTGATGTTTATCATTAAATGCATCGATTGTCATTTTCTCTTTTTAGAAACATCAACCCATGACAATGCACAATTATTGTTATTTTTTAATTCCACTGTTCATAAAAAAATTGACATATATCTTATAATAGTATTCATATACATTAAATTTTGATTAGTGCATTTGGATATGATGTTTGTATTAATTTGTTATATCATCAGATTTCACATCTCTTCATTATAATATTTAATTATCCATATATTTAATGAACGATGTAACATTTCACAACAACATTGGACAACGCAATAGAATAAAATAAAACATATTTTATTATATATGAATAATAGGCTCTTTGTCATACAAAATTGGTCGACACTTATTGGTAACCCTTTGTCTCTCAATTGGGACACTATGTCCATTACATAAAACAAAATGTCTGATTTTCATAAACAATTATTTCAAAAAATACAACAACTTGAATTGATATCCAAATATTGTAATCATCATTCGTCATTGGAACTGTTGTCAGTGCTCGAGCTCCTTCCATGAATTAGGTTATTTGGTTGAATGTTTTGTTTATTGAATTGTTTTACTCTTCTTTAAATGATTCCATCTACAAAAATAAAAATAAAGTGTAATGAGTGTATCTACATTGGTGAGAATAATGAAAACTGAAATAAATAATATACATGAATGTAAATTGAAATAAATAATATACATGAATTCCTTATGTCAACAACTCTTTTGTTGGCACATTTACATACTTTGTTTCTTGCAAGTTTTATACCCCATAATAAATCATAGATTTAATATAAAAGATTTTTTTTGTTCCATTAATTATAAAATGAGAGAAGTAAAACAACATAAGATACAAATTCCACAATAAATTTTTGTTATGCTAACATATACTCACAACCCTTACTTAACCCAATGTTAATCAATTCTTGTGATCACTCTTCTTTGTATGTTAGCACATGTTTGAAGACATTCAATGATGGTTGCTGTAAAAAAAATTAAAATACACAAAAATAAAATATTAAGTTAATGTTATAAGGAAATAACAATTACTCACAAACTTTGCTATCAACCATTTTCTTCCTCGTCGTCCTATTTTATGTGTTGAATGGTTTCCATTTTGTTTTCTTTTATGCAAGAAAATAATTGAAAATTAATATTTAATGCTAAATTATTTATTTATATGTACCTAATAGAAAGTTTCAATGATTTAATACATTTGAAGTGTGTTGTTGTTGAGATGGCTCCTCCAGTGATGCAATTATTTCCATTTCTTTTACCATCTCCTTGTACACTTTTTTTTACATTCATACTGGCATATTTTAGATATCGGTTCGTTGATCCTTTGGGATTTTCATAATCTTCCTGAAAAAAGTAACATGACAATAAATTGTTTTTATATTGATATATGAAAACTAAATATAACAAAATTGATATTAATAAAGGAATTATTTTTGGTAATATATACATATTCTAGAAAAACATTTTTAGGAATATTACTTTTTGAATGATTCTTTTTTTTGTTGTATTTTTTTGCTATTGCAAGTATGACAGGTCTCATTGATCATTGCTTTGGAAACGCCTCTTGTAATTTAGATATAACCTGGTTCTTGGAATCATTGGATTGATTTATAAATTGTAAGTGGAAAGTATGTCTATATGTTCATTCCACTATATTCCGCATAGTTTTGTAAAAGTTTTTCCCCCTTTCATTAACCTCCTTCCTACACCACTCCAGATGAACTAAGGACCAATTCATCATCATTTACATCTTCTATAATTTTATTTTCTTAGGACGACATTTCGTTCCTTCGTTGTTGGTCCCTGAAGAACATTAAACATATATGAATTAATAGATTGTTTGAAACATGTTATATAATATTTTTAAGTATATTATTAATGAAAATTCAAAAAAGAACTAATATTGATTAGAAATTTTCCATTCACTTGTCCTTTTGCAATTTTTCCATCAAACATTTACGCTCTTCTGCACTTATATCACAAAAAATATTATTGAGCTTCCACATTTTATGGCTCTACAAGACACACACTAACCAATACATATTAGTTAAATTTACATATAGTTCAAACATATTAATTTTGTATAGAATTTACAAATAACTTGTCTTTTTAACATATTAATTTTGTATAGAATTTACAAAGAACTTGCCTTTTTTGACTTTTTGGATGTGTTATCATTGTGTTGACCATAATTTTTGTTACATGAACTATTCCCAGACATTTTTWTTTTATCAATTTATATCCTATACCACTCAATACACAAGCTATTAAACATATTTTATAAATAAATCACATAATTTTCTGTAAAAAAAATTTATGGTGCGCTTTCATAATATAAAAGCACTGGTGTGTTCCATATATCAAAAATACCGATATAAAAAAAGTTTTTTTTTTTTTTTAACTATAAATTACAATGGTGTGATATGTATCATTATCAACACTACAATAGAAAAAAAAAATGAAAATAAAAAAATACCATGAACAAATAAAATTACACATTGATGAACGATTTTTTTTTTAATTATGTTGCATCATTACCAGTGTGTTTTATTCGAAAGCACACCAATGTGTTAGATTCAATTAGGTGCACTGATTACCCAAAACCATTTAAAAAAAAAAAGTGACAGGGACGAGAGGGTTTGGATCCAATGCATCACATGTCAAACACCTTTTATATGGAAACATAAACCCATTAAATCTAAAATGCCTAAAATGAAAAGCTGTAATTATGAAGTGATAGAAGGAGTTAAACCCTAAGGCCATTTTTTTCAGTCACATAAGAAAGAAGAAGCAAGGGTTTCAGGTAAGTATGATTTTTTATTTTTTATTTTGAATTTTAATTAAATCTAAATAGAGATATAAATTGTAAAAGAAATTATTATTAAAATAAATAGTAAAATTTAAAATTTTTACCATGCATGGTTTTGAGTGAATCAAAAAACCCTTCAAATTCTGATTTTCTAAATAATTTTGTTGCTCCAAAAAGGTTTTGAATGGATCACCATACCCCTCAAATCATGATCTTCTGAATAAGTCTCTTATTCCAAAGTATTGATCTATTGCTCCATAGTGCTCCCCTGAATGTCTCTCTTGCAAATATATCCCCTGTAAATTTTGGCAAAATAATAGAATATTGAATAACTTAATACCAAAGAAAGATTTTATGAAAAAGGTTTTAAATGAATCACTATAACCTTCATATTCTGATCTTATGAATAATCCTATTGTTTCAAAGTATTTTGTTGCTCCACAATGCTCTCTGGTATGTCTCTCTTGCAAATCTCTCCACTGCAAATTTTGGTAAAATAATGAAATAATGAATATCTTTTTACTATTTAAATGAATTTATGAAATTAGATTTTAAATTCCCGGTCATTTTTCAATTGTAAAAAAATAAAGTCACGCTTTTTTTTTAAGTTTTTGAAACCCTAGTTCGTCTATTAATATAATACGCCGATGTGTTTCTGTATAAAATGCATTGGTGCATTGTAAATGTTTGGAGCACTGATATCAGATCATTCTTTTTTATTTATTTACGAACCAATGCGACTCGTAAATAAATGCCACAGTGTTTTATATTGTTAAATATGCACCGATGTGTGTTGTTTAAATAAGCACAACATTATTCTTTCAAAGTTATCTGAATTTTTATTTGCACACAAAATAATATATTCATTTTAAATTATCTTTTAGGATTCATCCACATGACTTGCAGTACTCCATAGTATACATTTTCCACTTAAAGTCGTCTTATTCTTAAAAACATATTGTTGATTTTGTTCAAATGCAGGGAGAAAAACTTATAATATCAAATGGACAATTCTTCAAATTCTAGCACATTCCATATTACTCAAATTCCATCATGGAGTTTTCCCTTTCCATCTGTGGACGGGCGAAATTGACCGTCCGTCAACTGGAAGAGTGGATCCGGTC
>JASDQU010949644.1:18713-29395 GCA_032191745.1 Picea mariana | reverse complement strand
CTTTAGAAACTGCGAGTAAAAAGCCACAAACTACCACCCTTAGCACTCGCAAAAATGTACCTCCATTTTTGTTAACATTCGAAATCTTTAATAGAAACGTGCACAATTGTATGGTAGACTTAGGAGTGTCATCCAATGTGATGCCATGGTCTGTATGCCAAAATATTAACGCCGAAGTTGAACCCTCCACCTTAAAAATCATACAACTTGATCGAACCAATGTTAAAGTTATAGGCGAACTAAAGAATGTGCTTATAAGATTATCGTCTAACCCCAAGGTTCATCAAGTCATTGATATAATTGTTGTGGATATTCCAGAAGTGTATGGTATGTTTTTAAGCAGGGACTGGTCGTAGCAGCTACACGGCTATTTCGCGACAGATTGGTCTCACCTATGGCTTCCAAAGAATGGCAAGCCCAACAAGATCAAGGTAAATCGTGAACGCTACCTTAAGTTCACAGTCACATATTTGAACGATTCCAATGAATCATTTACACCTTCTGCGGATTCACCCGAAGTGCAAGGGATGGATACCTTTTTCAGCAATTTCATGGCCTAGGCTTCAGCTATCACCAATCCAGAACAGCAGTCCGATATTGTAGCATATGTGCAGCCAACAGCTTCTACGCAACGGTCTCATGTACCCGATGGAAATCAAATTTGGTCTCTTTATTTTGACGGGTCAAAGTCCAAAGAAGGAGCTGGAGCAGGATGCGTTATTATCGATCCGGCACATAACAAAACATTGATCGCATGTAAGCTAGAATTTGAATGTACTAATAACACTGCAAAATATGAGGCTTTAATTCAAGGTCTCAGAAAAGCTTTGGATATGAACATTCAAAACTCTACCGTATTTGGCGACTCTGAAATAGTGGTTAGACAGGTAAGAGATTCTATCCACTGTCTGTCTCCGCATCTTAAAAGCTACCAATCCGAGGTATGGAATTTAATGAATAAGTTTGTTGCTTTCAATATAAATTCTATTCCTAGATTGAATAACTCTGAAGCAGATCTATTAGCTAACGTAGCTTCTAAACTCTTTCCTACAGAAGGCTTGTCCCCAGATGCATTCTCCATCGAGCTGCTAATCAGGCCATCTGTTCTCGACAACATCATGAATTGGAGAGTCTTCGACGATGATCAGCAGATTATTAGCTTCCTGCATATGGAAGAAACTTTTCAAGATGCGGTGATAGACGAACACACTCACGACGACAATTTGCGTGATTTCATGGTAATACCAGATCCGAGAACTCCTGAATCTTCATCGGACATGGTAAACTTGATCCCTAAATCTGTAGTTATATTAGAGAAGTTTTATGATTTTCAAGATAGATTTAAAAAGTCGATCAATTGAAAAACCAATAGTTCCTCATTATCATACGAAAAAGTAAACTTAGGAACTAAGGACAATCCGCAGTGCATTAATCTAGGGGTAGGATGTTTTGAACAAGAAAAAGTTGCATTTATTAAATTGTTCAAAGAATTTAAAGATGTCTTTGCATGGACGTATGATGACCTTA
Source organism: Picea mariana (assembly GCA_032191745.1). Taxonomy (NCBI): domain Eukaryota; kingdom Viridiplantae; phylum Streptophyta; class Pinopsida; order Pinales; family Pinaceae; genus Picea; species Picea mariana. The sequence continues at coordinate 27,868 of JASDQU010949644.1, read as the reverse complement.
AAACTTTCGACCCTAACATCATACAACATGTCATTCCTATGAAACCCCAAACCTTACCCTTCCAACAAAAATTGAGAAAAATCCACCCTAAGCTCGAACCGACCGTTCAAAAAGAATTGAATAAGCTCCTAAATGCTAAGATTATTTTCCCTGTTAGGTACACTCAATGGGTTTCTAACCTTGTCCCTATCCGGAAGAAAAGTGGGGAAATCTGACTCTGCGTCGATTTCTGAAACCTTAATAGAGCGTCTGATAAAGACAACTATCCTGTCCCACCCATGGAACAGATCCTTCAACAGGTATCTAGTTCTGAGAGGCTATCCTTGCTGGATGGTTTCTTGGGGTGCAACCAAGTCCTGATGTCTCCTCCAAACCAACTTAAAACTACCTTCCGCACCCCGTGGGGCACCTATGCTTATCGAAAAATGCCCTTTGGATTGATTAATGCTAGTGCCACGTTCCAGAGAGCAATGGACATTGATTTCCGAGGCCTAATCAATCAGTCCATCGTAGTTTACTTAGATGATGTTACTGTATTCTCTAAAAACAAAACCGATCATCTAGCTCATTTACGAGCCGTTCTACAGCGATGTCGTAAATACGGCATCTCCTTAAATCCTACAAAATCCATTTTTGCAATAGAACAGGGTAAACTCTTGGGATTTATTGTGTCAATCGAAGGGATGATTATCGACCCCGAAAGGACTCAAGTCATCGTGAAACTTCTCCCTCCTACATCCAAAAAATCTATGCAGTCTTTCTTAGAACAGATTAACTTCGTGAGGAGATTCATCCCCAGTTTCTCTGAAATGGTCAAGCCTTTACAGAATTTAATTAAGAAAGACACCCATTATCACTGGGGACCCCTAGAGAATCAAGCTTTTAATGCAATAAAGAAGGCCATAATAGACGCTTCGTCTCTCATGAGCCCCGACTTTTCTCAAGACTTTACACTCTACACTTTTGCTTCTGACCGTTCCTATGCCGCCGTCCTAACTCAAAAGAATGCCGAAAACAACGAAGTACCCATCGCCTTTATGAGCTCTGCTTTCAAATGTGCTGAACTTAATTACCCAGTGGTAGATCAGCAAGCCTATGTTGTTTTCAAAGCAGTCAAGCATTTCTGGTCTTATCTTTTGAAATCAAGGACGAAAGTTATTGTCCCTTATCCAGCCGTCAAGAACCTGTTAGTGCAGAAGGAACTAGGTGAAAAGAGGGCTAACCGGGTCACCTCCTTGCAGGAGTACGATTTAGAAATTACCCCAGCTCAAATAGTGAGAGGCCAAGGGTTATGCAAGTTAGTGGCTGATTCAGCAGCAGGACAGCAAGAAGAAAGCGATACGTCAAACCTAGGACAGCACGATCAAAATGCAATCTGTTGCGCACAAAACTCTGTCAGTCTGTGGTATGACGATATAAGATTATGTCTTGAACATGGGTCAGCCCCCTGTCACCTGGATCCCACTAAAAGAAGAGCATTGAGATTAAAGTCTGCCTCCTTTCATCTGGTTAATGGTATCCTGTTTCGTCAAAGTTTTGACGGCGTACTGATGCGTTGTCTTGAGAAAGACGAAGCAGAAAAAGTCTTGCTAGAGTTGCATGCAGGAGAAGCTAGCAGGCATTTTGGTGGTGACACCACTGCTCATAAGGTTTTAAGAGCCGATTATTACTGGCCCACGCTTTTTAGAGACGCCCATGCCTTGTGTCGTAAGTGTATCATTTGTCAAAAAGCATCAGGGCGGTTACAAAAACCATCCTTTCCTTTGCAGCCCGTTTCAGTAGACTCTACTTTTCAGCAGTGGGGCCTTGACATCATAGGTCTGATCAACCCCCCATCCTCACAACAGCATAAGTTCATCATAACAGCCATAGATTACTTTACCCGGTGGTCTGAAGCTGTTGCGTTAAGAACTGTCAACACCAATCAGGTAATTGCCTTTCTAAATTCAAATATTATAACTCGTTTTGGTATCCCTGACTATTTAGTATTCGATAATAATTCTTACTTTTCCTCTCTTGAGATGAGCGAGTTCGCTTTAGAAAAAGGAATCAAACTAAAGTATTCTGCTAGCTATTACCCCCAGGGCAACGGATTGGCAGAATCAACAAACAAGAACTTGATTAAAATCATCAAGAGAACGGTGGTTGAAAATCACAAAAATTGGCACAATGCACTGTTGAACACACTATGGGCTGATAGGGTAACACCAAAAGTTGATGTAGGTAACTCCCCCTTTTTTCTCGTTTATGGCAGAGAAGCAATTCTGCCACCTCACATTCTTCTTCCTTCACTACAGTTGTCGCAGAAAATCCAAGAAGAAGATTGTCCCCCTTTAGAAAACCAAATTAACGCTTTGATGAAGCTAGAAGAGGTAAGAGCCCAAGATAAATGTAATTTAAATCAACATCAACTATTGGTTAAAAGTTGGTTCGATTCTAACTCTGCTTCTGATAGGAATTTCGAAGTAGGTGACCTCGTCTTGAAATGGGACAAACCGCATGAGGAAAAGGGAGAGCACACGAAATTTCAAAACTTATGGCTTGGACCGTTTTTAATTGCTGAGAAGTTGGGTCCCAGTTCTTTCCGATTGCAGAATCTTGAGGGATAGCCTGACACTTATCCGGTAAATGGGCAAGCCCTGAAAAGATACTTTGCTTGATGACAACCCTTGTACATTATGTACATATTTTGCTTTTTGTTTGCTTTTTTTTTTCTTTTGCTTTTTTGTTTTTGGATTTCTCCTTTGAGTTTATCAGCTTGTGTTTTTGGAAATACACATACTTGTATACTGATCTGTTTTGACAAAGAAAACAGAAAATTCCTTCGCTGAAATAACTGCTAAGAAAATTGTATAAACATCAATTATATACTTTTGAAATTTACATCTGTGATTGGCAAAAGTTTGTCGTTTGAAAGAAGTTAATTGATTTCAATCTCTAACATAAGCTTGTTGGGATCATCGATTATCTCTTTACGTTGTCCCTATTCCTTAAGGGAATGACTCAAAAGATGTCTCCCTGCCTTAGGAAGTTGGTTCTGTAAATGAAACATCTCTAGATCTTAATAAAGGACAGTTCTAAAAAATTCTACTGAGGTCTGAAAAAATATGTTAAGATATCATAATTTTCAGTGTCACCCCGCTCAACTATATATATTTGAAAAACAAAACAAAATAAATCATTAATAGAGCTGTGGGAAGTGCTTGTAAACCCGCTGGGATGCTGAACAGGTCTGTTGGCTGCAGGTAAATGCATGCATGGCGCCAAGAAAACTTCGTCGGGGTACTGAACAGGCCCGCTGGCAGCGAAGAAATGTCGGGTATATGAAAATTTGAAAATAAAAAACCTCTTAATGTCCTTTATTCTGATCTAGAACTTCTCGGCAGGATACGGATGTCAGAGTGGGTTAAATGGCAACCCTGTCGAGGCTATGGACGCCTGCTGGCAGCAGTGGCTCTGTCAACAGTATTGAAGATTTTATATTTAATATCACAACTCACTTGTCTTGAGACTGTTATCAGCTTTCATCCTTTAAACACTACTGGAATATTTGGTTAATGATGATGTTTACGCAATTTTCTGGTTGTTAATTTTGAGTTAGAATTTTTCTCGTTATCCTGATTTGAATTTGTTCTTTTGGCAGAGATAACTGCTTCTACCAGTGTGTCACCATTGTTCGCAGCCAATTCACATTTTTTTTACTATCTTATAAGCTGCCAACACCAGCGTTTTGCAAACCTTAATTTTCGTCACAATTCTCAAATAAAACGACACTTTTATTTTTTGCATTATTTGCACACTTACCTTCGTTCTTGTTTTCACGACTGCAAGCATGAAAACTTGGTTTTCGAAGTCGCATTAAAATCATCACTGAATTGTCATTATCGTGCTTGTCGATATGCCCATTGCATTTACATTTTACTTATCATTACACAGTTGGCAAGACCTTTTGATCTGTACTCATTTGACATTCTTTGATTGATTATGTAATTTCGTTTCATGAGTGATTGAGTTTGTGATGCATTGGTGATTGGATTTACATGTTATTTGATCAATTCACTTGGCACATTGGTTACATAAAAAAGCATTGGTGTTATGGTTAAACCCTTGCTATGAATCGTTCTATACAACACATGTCACATAGTCAAACCCTTGGTATTGGTTTCGATTCATTTGTTTGGTTTTGAAACTATAACTATTGCTCGCACGAATGTTTAATCCACTTACCATTGATTTCATTGGTCGAGCGAGTGGCATAATTGTTCACCTATACAATAGTGGGTTGAATAGCTATTTGCACCGGTGGTTGTACTGTAGATATGACTGTCGTGCATGTATGAACTAGCTCCACCACCTTCGCACGATATGTCATTAATGTTTACCCCTATCCCTGTTTCACCCTTGCTAGTTTCGGGTAAGCCTGTGAGCATTCTTCTCCTGCGTATGCTGTGAGTCAAACCCTGGCTCATTCACATCACTCACTGTGTGCTCCTCTCTATGGCACCGATGGTGCGAATTGAGCCAAATGGTAGTCAAGCTCTGTTACTCTTTGATAACGCCCGTAAGGATTTACAAGATAATGGTTGGCTCACGTTTATACATAGGTTCGAGGGTTTCAATCTGTTGCTTGCACAGTAATTCGCCCTTACCTTTGATGGGTGTAGGGCTAAAGTAGGTGACATTCAGCTTGAGTTGAATGAAGAGTTCATAAGCTCTGCCATAGGATTGGCATCCACGGGCCAGTGATGGTTTAAAAACTCTAAAGTCGACGAGGTGCCATGGCCTTTGTTGTTCGTATCACGAAAGGTTACATCTTGTGACAAAGGTATGCCTATTTCCATGCTTAAACCCAGGTGGCATGATCTTTTGATAATGGTCAAACAATTTGTGACCTGTGAGGGTCGGTATGGATTGGTTTTTCTTTATCACCTTCGACTGTTAATGAATTTCATGGGCTATCCATTGAACATGCCATTTTACTTCCAGCATAGTCTTTACAAAATGGCTAAGAGGTTCAAACGCAAGAAGGCTGACAACAGCTTGTTTCACCATGGCTTGATTAGACTTATCGTCGTTCATTATTTAAATCTCCACGGCGATAATTGGCAAGCTTTTCTGTCTAGAAATGGCTTTGTTGATTCAGAGTCTGTCCAAATCGACAAGTCTGTGGTCAGTGAGACTAAGGTCGGGCCACTCATGCCTTTTCATGCCCTTCTATCCTCTCCCAAACCCTCGGTCTGCCCTGATATCGACCTACCCGACATTATAACAGACAAGGTTGAGGCTGTAAAAAAGCCTGTGAGCAAGAAAGTCAAGGGTAACCCTACTGTCGATAGCAAAGGTAAAAAGAATGCTTGATTGATATCGAGACTTGCCCAGAATAAACCTAAACCAAACGCTAATCAAAATCCCATAGTCCTCAGCGAAGACTCGGACTCTGATATCAAGGGCTTCCTAGCTAGTGAGTACCCTTATTCCCCTGGTCTGTGCTCCGAGCCACCCTATGACTTTGTTTCTAATTTACCCCCCTTGCCTAAAGAACAATCCTAGCTACCCAGGAATCAAGCTACCTAATGAAACCCTCGGTGATCTGAACAAACCCTCGACTATCGTTTCAAAGCTCGAGCAGACAGCGTGTGTCCAATGTAATGTGTGGCTTGAACGCTACTATACCGACGTTCCCTTATTACAATCGAAGATCAAATATTTAGAGAACCAAGTTACAATGTTGTCGAGAGAAAGGGACAGGCTTCAAGCTAATGACAAGAAGTAGAAAACCATTGGTTCGATCGTTTTTAGGAATGTCGAATCGGCGACAGCCTTCGTCAATTCCAAACTATCATGACCAAGTTGTCTACTGATTATCCAGGTATGAATTTCAATATCAATTTCGTTTTATGAATTGCCTGAATTAATATAATGAATCGAGTTTTGGTTTTCGATTAGCTCTGTCCATTATTCGAAATGACTCTGTCATAGTTTGATTATCAAAAACGGTTATGTTTTGGATCCTGTACAGTAGATTCATTTTACTAAAACTAAATGTACATATGATTTGGTTATGCGATTTGTTGTGCCTAGTTTAGTACAAGCAAGTCATTGATTTTGATTCGGTTTGGTTTGTTTGTGAATCAATTCTGTTTGATAGTTGATTTGGTATGATTTTAATTAGTTTCGTTTGCTCCTAATAAACTCAAAACGACTTTGTTCTGTATTGAATTAGTATTCTCGATTGGATTTTAATTATCTTTGACCCGTGCTAAATATCTACTTGCTATAATCGTGGACTTGTGTTGATTCATAACGGTTGTAACAAACACAAACTGTTTTGATTCGTTTTGGTTTGATTGATGCATGTCTTGAGTTAGCACAATTGTGTGTTTTGAGTTAGATTGATATCGAAAGTAGATTTGATACTGCGCTATTGGTTTTGATTTTCAAAAACGATTTTGTCTCTGTTGAATTCGTATGAGAAAACTCGGCTAATAGTTCGTTTTTGAAATTGATTCAAGTAATGATTTCATTGAATATCAATCGATTCTGTCTGCCTCCAATTGGCAATAACAAACGTTGGATGAGTCCCACAGATCCTGTTATCAACCGATTAATTCCATTATGATTTAGTTTGTGATAATTTACATACCAGTTTTGATTTGATTCGCTAATAACATGGATCGTTTGTTTATGTTTAATATAGTGCTATCAATTTGAGAAAACGATTATGTTGATTTCGTTTGGATTCGAAGTGATTTTGTTAATGGCTGGAGCAACATAAACTGTTGGTTTTGATTTCAATTAGTCCATGAAACGATTTCATTGTTGTTGAGTTATCCAATACGATTATGTATACCCGAATTGGTGATAACGAATTAAATAGAGTGTATCCATCTCTGTTATCATTTGGTTGAATACGATTTAGTTTGTTCAAGTTGCATACAAGTGTCGATTTGAATGATGATTTTAGCAATCAAATATTTTTAAATAGTTTGAATATGTTTTTTTAAGATTTGAATTGATTTTTAATACGATTCTGTGTTTGATTTAGACCAGCTACAGAATCGCAAGATTCTGTAGCTAGTCTTTAGAATTAGATTTTTATCAATTTTATCAACAAAATATCATCTTAACTTGTCCATTTTTGTCCTCTTTCAGGTACATTCGAATTGCAATAATCAATTGGGCATGCTGTAGCAGTCTAGGAGATATTTGTGTGATATAGTTTTTATTTTAGGTTGTTAGTTTAGTCAAACTTGGGATATTTTCCTAGATTTGTGTAAATAGTTTTGATAACTTCCACAGGGATGTTTTACCCTGTGGGAGGTCTTTAAATACTTGTTATTTTTTGTAATAAGCATCATCATCCTCACTATGGGTGAACCAGACTATGGATTTATGATTCAGACTGAGACGAAAGTTGATGTCTTGTAACAGCTTTCGCTTTCAATATATCAAACTTTTGTTTCAAGTTTTTGCATATCAGTTGGCAATTAATTATCGACTACTTTAGCTATCATAATTCTTTGTATACTGATGTGATTGGATTTATATGTTGTCTGTATCTGATCTCTCCTATTTTTAAAGTACAGCGATTACTTTGTTTCAGTTAATGAATCACAGATTTCTCTTCTTCGTTAATTGAATCATTTTGTATAGATCTTTGCATACAGATTTATCTAACTGTGAAGATTTATAAATCATAAGGTTGCTATAAATTTGTATGTCTTGCTTGTCCTGTAATTATATTTGAAGAGCACAGCTGCTTCTAGTTTACGAGAAGCTCGTGGATAACCTGGTGCGGGTTTCCTCCCTCCGATCAGCTAAGACAATCATTGCATACACAGGACAAACTTGGAGCGTTACTTCAGGTCAGTTTGTTATTTAGTATCTAATAGTTAATTTGTTAGTATAGTATAAGTAGTTTAGTTAGATATATGTATAGTTTAGATTCGTAGTTAGAGTTATTATTTTAGTTGCTTAGTTTAGTTAGTTTTATGTTATTTCTTTTTCATAAAATTATAAAATCAAAAAACAATAGTCTCGCTGTCTTAGGACAGATTACCAATGAGTTTTTTCAGGTTTTCATTCAAATCTGTAATTTGTAGATGTTGTACATTTGTAAATTGATCTGACTCTGTTAGTAATAGAAAATTTGATTTTATAGAATTATAGTTGTGTAGTATTAGATAGTAGATTGTATATATAATAGTTAGATTTGTTTATTAGTTTGTTTTAATAGTTATTTTTAGTTAGATTAATTAATTTAGAGTAGTTTTCTTTTGTTTTCTTAGGACTTAGATCGGCTAATGGAGCCGCTAAACCCGTCAGGGTGGGTTATCCCAAACGGCTTGGGTTATTTAGACAACCCCGGACCAGATCCACTCTTCCAGTTGACGGACAGTCAATTTCGCCCATCAACAAACTAGAAGGGGCTTGCAATCCCCTATTTACAGGCTCCAACCTAAAGGAAGCTACAACTCCCTATATTCTCTGGCTCCAACCAGAAGGAGGCTACAACCCCCTAATTCTTAGGCTCCAACCTGAAGGAAGCTACAACTCCTTGAATTCTATGTCTCCAACTAGAAGGAGGCTACAACCCCTTGATTCTTAGGCTCCAACTCCCTAATTCTTCGGCTCCAACTGAAAGGAGGCTACAACCCCCTTTCCTTTTCTCGTCCTGTTGCCCTGAAATATAAGTGTAGACCAAACTTTCACTACCACAATCACTGCCACTATCACTACCACTGTCACATCAACCTGTAATTTGTAACTATATCCAACCTGTCACTATATCCAACCTATCATTGTCAACCTGTAATTGTATTCAACATGTCATTGTATCCAACATGTAACTATATCCAACCTGTCACTATCAACCTATCACTGTATCCAACATGTCACTATATCCAACCTATCACTATCAACCTGTCACTGTTTCCGACCTGTCACTGTCATCGATACTCAACCAGATCCTCTCACATGGATCATATACCAAGGACATCTCTCAACTAGATGTCCAACATCACCGACACATGCCTCTACTAAGCATGTACCAATATTGCCAACATACCATCACAATATATGTGTCTCAACCATGTACCAAAGCATGTACCAAACCATCAACCTGTACCATACCAAGCATCAACCATGTACCACAA
>JASDQU010949643.1:0-11178 GCA_032191745.1 Picea mariana | reverse complement strand
TAGGGAATTGCATGACATAGGTGTCTACAACTAGAGGAAATGCAAAGTGGATCTAGGACAACAACACACAACAATATAGTTATTCTTTATCTCTCTTAAGCCTACTTTGCAAGTTATATCTCTGATCTAACACAATGAGGCAATAATAGTATATCAGATGGAAAAGAACACAACATCAATCACATAGAACAACAAGATATACGTGGTTCTCCCTCTCCCTAGGGATAAGTCCAAAGAACAGTGTTTCTTGATATATTAAATGGAAACATACAGTTCTATCTGTGCACTTAGCTTGCATATCTCTCTCTCTTTCTCTTTCTCTCTCCCCTCCCCGCGCACCTAGCTGTAGGGTTGATCTTCGCACCTAGTTGAAGATCTTACAACATTGTCTCAATATTTTTCTCTACAACAATAACCAACAATGCTCGACAAAAACCATAGTATCAATGAACCAACCTAGAATGAACCCTACGAGGTCTTCTATACCTTTATTTATACATTACATAACAAAGTCTAGGTGTCAAAACCTTAGATCCAAAACACAGGGCACCAAAGCCCTGGGTCAACTTGACTCATGCTTTGAGGGCTTTGCCAGGCTGTCCTTCCTCCTTTTCCACGTGGTGCTCCAAAGAACTCATTGATATATTTTTCCTCTTGTTGAGTTGTCCACGATCCCTCTTGTTTGTTGCTTTGTCTTCCTTGATCTTCTCTTCCAACGGATAGGTTTTCCTTTACTTCACTCCTTCTTTTCTACTTCTTTAACCACTTCGACCCCTCCTCAGTTTATGTTCCTTCCATGCAGTTCATACTTCACCTTTATTCCTTAATCTTTGCTTCCTTCCATAACCAAGGGACAACATACCCCCAACACTCACATGTGACTCATCCTGAGTCACTGCAAGATTAAACCTTTTGATTTACTTCGACTGCAAACTGTGTGAAGTATCCTATGCTTCCTGCTCTATCCCTCCCTATCATGTGTAGACTATCTTTTTTGTGTCTGCTACCCAGTTTCAACTGCACCTGGTACCTAAACCCTTCCTCCTTTCTTTTACAAAGAGTTGTGAGGCAACTTGTTGTCATAATACAATTTCAACCGGCTCCCATTTACCAAACCTTCCTTCCATTCTTCATTAAGGACATTCAAATGCAAAACTCCTCCTTCTGTAACACGGCCAACCTCAAATGGCCCAAGCCAATGTGTCCTGAACTTCCCTGGATGCTTCATGAACTTCTTTTCATATAACAATACCAAATGTGTTTGCTTGAATGCCTTCCTCTTGATATGTCTATCATGATAAGCCTTCTTGCTTTCTTTATGTACTTGGTGATGAAATCCTACAATGAACTTGTCTTCCTCTAGTTCCATTAACCTCACAAGCCTTTCTTAAAAAATGCATGTGTCATCCATACCTGTAAATGTTGCAATTCTTAAACTAGGAACCAAGTATTCAATAGGTACTACTGCTTCCAAGCCATATACCAACTTAAATGGGGTTTGCGTTGTTAAATTCTTGCAAGTAGTTCGATAATCCCACAATACTGTTGGTAATATTAGATCCCAATCATCTTTGTTCACACTTCAAATCTTTGTCAGCATTGTCTCCAAGATCTTATTGAAGGCTTCAACTGTACCATTTGCCTGTGGGTGGTATGGAGTACTCTTATGATGATGAAATTCAAATTCCCGAGTCAAGAATTCAATAGTTTTGTTGATGAAATGTGTGCCTTCACCACTCATGAGGATATTCGAGCATCCAAACCTGGTTATAATATCCTAAAAGATGAACTGTGTAGTTGTAGCTGCACTATATTCCTTAAATTCTCTTGCTTATTCCCATCTGGTCAAATACTCTATCGCAGTGATAATTTATCTCGCTCCTGTGCACCTTCCTGGTGGGTTAATAGGTCCCACAAATTCAATGGCCCACTTCTCGAATACTTTTAATGTTAATTTAAGTGCCAAAGGCATATCATCTCTTAGAGAAGGATTTCCTACTCTTTGAAAAACATTGCAGGCTCTGTAGTATTCCTTAGCATCCTTATGTAAAGTAGGCCACTAGAGGCCAGCTTTGAGAACCTTCTACGTTTTTTCTTTCCCTGCATAATGTCCTTCTGCGATACCTTCATGTGCTTCTGCAATAATCAATGGTCTTTCTACCTCCATAACACATCTCCTCAGGATATCATCTGGTCCCATCTTATACAAGTGTCCAACTATAAGTTGAAAGTCGGATGCGCGAAATACCAACTGTTTCTTTTGAATGACTATATACTCGCGAAGTGATACTTTTGTGGACATGAACTGAACTATCTTGGTGAAGTGATCATCAACTTTTCTGATGACCAACAACTGTGCATCTAAAAGTGTATCCTCCAGACTAGTAGGTTCCTCTCCATGTTCTAACCTGGATAAGTGATCAGGTTCTTTATTCATTCTCCCTGGCTTAACCACAATCCCAAAGTCATATTCTGGGAATAGTAGTAGTCATATGCATATTCTTCCCCCCAACACTGTCTTGTTGACTAAGTACTTCAATGCAGAGTGGTCAGTGAAAATCTTAAAATGTCCTCCCAGCAAATAGTGCCTTAATTTCTATAACGCGTATACCATAGCCAAGCCTTCTCTTTCATTCATGGTATAGTTCCTTTTAGCTGTAGATATCTTCCTGCTAGCAAAGGATATAGGGTGGTTTATGTCTACTTAACCTGGCTGTGCTAAAAATGCTCCTAATGCAATGTATGAGGCATCAACATTAACATTGAACTCCTTACTCCAATCTAGAAAAGCCAAGGTTGGCACAGTAACCATTTTCTGTTTTAGTGTGTCAAAGCTCTGCTGGCATTATTCTATCCATTGGAACTTGCTATATTTCTTTAAGAGCTTCTCCATAGGTGTTGTTATCAATGCATAACCCTTAATGAACTTCATGTAGTATCCTGTGTCCTCCAATGCAATGCGCAGTTGTCTAGCTAAAGTGGGAGGAGGTAGATCGACAATGATGGCAATCTTGGAAGGATCCACCAACAATCCTTGTTTACACACAATATGCCCTAGCATCACTCCAAAGGTTGAAAAGAAAATACACTTTTTCAGATTCAGGGAAATGTGGCATTGCCTACACTTATCTAACATGAATCTTAAACATCCAATATGGTCTTTTAGAAAGCTAAAGAGAGTCCAATCATCAAAATAGGCATCCAAGAATTTGTGTAGAAAGTCCTTAAATGCTTCGACCACCACCCTGGAAAAGATGGTTGGTGCATTCTTCAACCCAAAGGGCATCACAATGTACTGGAATGAACCCCATTATATTGCAAATGTCATTTTATGTCGATCTTCCTTAGCAATCTTGATCTGATGATATCCTGAAAATCCATCTGTGAATGAGTAGACTTCCTATCCTCCTACATTATCTATAACTTCATCGGTAAAGGTTGTAGGAAATGGATCGTGTAGACAGGCATCATTCAACTTTCTTAGATCTACACAAATTTTGATTTCTCCTGTCTTCTTATCTTGGACCACCATAGGGCTAATGAATTCAGATTATTCAATAGGTCATCCTATGATTCCTGCTTCTAACATTCTATCCAATTCAATCCTAATTTTTTTCTTATATTTCGGATATATTCTGTAAAGTCTCTACTTGATAGGTCTTGCATCTGGTCTCAAGGGGATATTCATTTCTCCCATGGGCCCTTTAATTCCCATCATGTCTGTGAACTTGGTTGGAAACAAGTCGTGATATTCATGCAATAGTTATGTGATATTGTTGATAGTAGCATCATCCCAATAGTCTCCAACATTTTCTAGTTTAGGTGTTTTTTCTGTTCCAATATTAACTTTCTTAATTTTAATGGGTTTTCCAATAAAAGGTAGTTCAATCCCTAGTCCTTCTATGTCTCTGTGACCTTCAGTTTCTACAATTTTTACATGTCTAGGGTCATCATCCTCATCATAATTAATATTGTAGCAATCCTGTAACTGTTTAAGGGGCACAGTCCATTCATTTCCTTCTTGGGAGAAGGGGAGGTTAGGTACCTCCTCAAAGACCTTTTGTATCATAGTTTGTAAATCTTGATCTATTGTAGGGTACTAGCTCTCAAATAAAAACGTAGCTATAAAATTCTGAGTCATTCCATACCAGTCTGTAGTGATGAGGCGCAATTCTTCTTGAAGATACCAGTTGATAGGCATAGTATCCAAGGTGTTAATGAACTTATGCACCCACTATTCTTTAGGAGTGTTTCCCCAGGCCTCCTCGCAACTTCGCATGTGGTCCTGAGGAAAACTCTATCATGTGTAATGAACTTCGCATCCTTCTGCTCCATTTGAAAAGTGCAGTGTCAATAAGGTGTGAAACCATGTCCACTCCGCGATGCTCCTCTTATGTGCTCCCGACCATCTAGCTGGTGTGGCTTTCAAGGCTTCATTCAATGCCAACGTCCTTTGTTGTACTGGTACAATTTTCTCAAATTCAGCTAGAAATGTCTATAAATGATTTAAACCATCAAATGTTGGAAGATTACTTACTTCTGTGCCAATCCAGTGAACTACTCTAGTTAGTCTAGCACATCGTCGTGTGGAGACTTCATACATCCTGTTCTGCCAATTTTCTAATGCCTCTTTTGAATCTGATGAACATGCACTTTCACTTCACCAACTAAGATTTCCATCTGCTGTAGGATTAATGTAATCATGTTGTTTGGATGTCAGCTTGTAGATGTTCTCTAGCTCATACGTGCGGTCTTCTTCCCTGATAAGTTATGTGTATTTGCGACCTTCATCCAACTCTAGAGGTGTAATGAACTTAAGGCCATTACCCTCAAGTGTCATTATTATCTTCTTTAGGTCAACAACAGTGGAATTGTTGAAATCCCAATCAATTCCTAACAGCACAGGATAGGGATAATTGTCATCAACAATTTCAATCACTTGGAAATATGAAAATGTCCTTATCCCATCAATGCCTAGAGGAACATGCTCTAGTATTCCAAAGGGGCTCGCCGCCTGCTGATTAGCCATCCTGAGCCTGAGAGGAGAGTAAATCAGTCTAGATTTTCCCATGAGTGCCCAAGTCTGCTGCATCATAACATTGACTTATGATCTTAAGTTGAGGACCACATAGTCCACATCACAGTCTCCAATCTGACCATTAAGATGTAGTTCCTTATTTGTCCTTCTCTTCCTAGATACTTTATATACTTCTTTATTCAACAGAGTATCTACCCTTCCTATCTCATATTGTCGTATCAATTATTGTAGCTCTTGTATAGCTCTTTCATATTTAATCAAATTAATGAAAGTACATAAGAATTCCATAATCTTTCTTACCTCTTTTCCTTGCCTGGGAAAGGCAGACTGATCGAATGCCATAGGCATTCCACAATCCCTTACTTCAGGTTGTGCCTTAGATGAAGAAGCTTGTCCTCCTACAAATTCTTTCTTTGCCTCTTCAAAAGTATGCCTCTCTCTCCTTGGGTCAAACAATTGTGCCTTCTCTACAACTGTTTTGATCCCCGATCCTTCTGCAGTCTTTCCTGGAGTCACTCTGTATTCTCCTATAACAGTGCCTCGTCTAGTAATAACAATGGCTCTGGGGTATTCAATGTGAGGTTTTGCTGATATCAATTAGACTTGTTGGTTTTTTCCTTGTCTCTCCTAGAGTTTGTCTAACAACACTGGACAATCTTCAATGACATGGTCAAATGAGTTACAATAGTTACAAGTGGTACAAGGGTTCTGACATTCCCTTGCTAAGTGTCTTGGTTGTGCACATTTATAACAAATAATTTGACCTTTACCTCTACCCATGCCTCCACCTCGTCCTCTTCCTCTGAATCCACCGCGAGGGTTGAAGTTTCCTTTTCCTAGGGAGTGGAACTACATATTATTTCCTTCTTGTTGTGTTTCTCCCTGAATCCTATATGTATCCCTTGATCTTTCATGCATGAGGTCATAAGCCCTACAATCCTTCTCATCATGTCCCATAGAGTTACATAATGTGTAGTAAAGATTGGTAGGTGTCTGGACATATTTTTGCATATAATAACATTCACCAAGGTGACGTCTAGTTCTACATACCTCACACCAAGGTACAGTGGCCTGCTTCAAAGGACTAGGTTCTCCAGAGGTCAGGTATTCATGAAATAGGGGACAATGCTCTTTATCATGGCCCTCTGATTTACATATGATACACCATATATCTTCTCTTTTCTCTTTTCCTTTATCTTTCTTCATATCTTCGACCTGTAAAGATAAACTGGTTAACAGATTCATTATTTGACTCATACCAGGGTTGGATTATCCTATAGTGGTTGCTTCTAGTTTCATGGAAATCTCCAATGCTTCAGCCTGCGAAGTGACTTTCTGTTGCATTAGAGGAACTCTGATATGTGGCAAGAGAGAAGCAATGAACCATTCTTTTTTCTGTTCGTCTAGACAAAGAAAACTCAACTGACATGTAAGAGTCTTAAACCTTTGATCAAACTCCCAAACAGGCTCAATTACCTTTTGCTTGATTTCTTTCATCTCTTTGATGCACTGTGACTCCCACTTAGGTTTCTTGAATTCTGCACTCAACTCAGTCTTAATGTCAGTTAGAGGTTTAAGCTATCCAGGTCCCAAAGAAAACTTCATATACCAGTTCATAGCGTGATCACTCGAGGTATTACTAAACTGATTTCTCTTAACATCTTCATCAGTGACTTGCTTGATGCTCCATACATCTTCGCATAAGAACCAATGTTGATCAGGATCTTCAGATCCATCTCCTCTAAATATAGGTAATCTCATTTCATCTTCCATAGATCTTTCTTCACTTCTTGAATGAGTACGTACTAAATTTCTTGTAAGAGTACTTTGACTACCCTGACTACTCTAGTTACTCTAGTACTTAATGCTACTAAAACAACAAGAGTAATAATACTTACTTTGACAATAGGCATAGTTCCTGAAATTTCTGGCTCTCCTTGGTGAAGTTCTTCAATCTGTACTTCCTCTGTTCTTGTGGATTCTAAATGTTCTTCGTCTATTAGATCTGCTTGTTCTTCACTGTAGAATCCCTCATCTCTGTAGTTTTTCTTAAATAGGTTTGCAAGAGGAACCTCTCTGAACGGTCTCCCACTGCGCATGTGTCCAACCTCTATGTCACTGTCACTGTCTGAACTCTTGAGAATTAGCTTTACTGTATCTTCAGGATATTCTTCTCATAAAATAACATCTTAATCCTCAGCTTCAAAAAGTGTACAAACTTTCCCCTAGGTCCCTTAAAGAAGTACCTATCTTCTTGATTATACGATTTGACTCTGTCAATAGCAAAATCAGTAATGTACCCTCCAATAGTGTTGTCAAACCAGAGATCCACCACTCTAGATGCATCATTATCAACTCTCTTGACCTTCTTGATCATTGTCGTTGTCCAAACCACAGGTGGTCTAGATCTGAGCTCAAACCGGGTATCTTCTAATTTGGCTAACCACTCATATAACTCTTTATGAATTCCTCCAAAGAAAATCTTATGTATGTCGGTGAAGATGTACCTTCCCAACCAGTATTTTGTACTAATGATAGGATTCTTGTTCTGGGCTTCAATGAAGTCCTTCTCTTGTTCCTCTATCCACTTATGAATTTATGTCTTCAATGGGAACCACCTCGACATTCCCTAAAAAAGATCCTGGTCCCGACAACAGAACCATTTGTTGGCATAGGGGAAGACCCAGGGCTCAACTCTAACAATGCACTAACAAACCCTAACTATTAGCCCTTTCAGCAACACCTGCGAAGCAGATGCAGTCTCACCCAAAGTAGCAATAGGGGGTTTCAAGACACAACTGTCTACAACCAGAGGAAATACAAAGTGAATCCAGGACAACAACACACATCAATCTAGTTATTGTTTATCTCTCTTAAGACTACTTCGCAAGTTATATCTCTGATCTAACACAATGATGCAATAACAATATATCAGATGGAAAATAGCACAACATCAATCACAATAAGAATACAATAATATACAACTAGGTATCCATTAAAATTTATATCAGATTCCCAGGCGAAAATATGAATTTGATAGAATCTAAAAGTAGATTATTATCATGTCAAATTCATATCAGACAACACACCTTGGAAGAAGATTTCACTTTCCTTGCCTTCCACCACTTGCATATGTGGCCATAATATAAAGTATGCCAAACTAGGACCACAATAGTAATTGTATAAACCTGCACAGATTAAAATCTAGACAAATAAAATGAAAATATGACAATACAAATATAAATAAAAAATATTGGATACCATCAAATTGTATTTACCAATGCGGTATAGAGATGTGTTAGGAGCTGCATAAAGAATCATAGTGAGAATGGAGGAAGACAAAGACAATTGTACAGCAGGATAGCCCCTGCATCCACAAATGTTTACTCAACTTCTCACACAAGTATGACAAAATATATTAATGTGGAACAGCACAGGGAACCTTCTAATCTAAATGTTAACCTACTTCGCTTGTTTTTCAAGCAGCAGGCGATGAATCCATGCAACCTTCCAAGTGGATCCTTGTTGGGAATGCAGTGCAACTTTGTTAGAGCCATCATAGAGCAACCCTGAATAACTATAACTATGGTCAGAGATTACAGTGTAGAGCCTACAAAATTAACCAGTAAAAAAATTTGTACTTTTTAAATCATTTCTTAGTTTTGACAATTCAAAAAAAAAATCCCATCCACCAGGGAAATAAAGTCATGTCATGTTGCTCCGAGCCAATAGAAAATTGGAATTAGAAAATCTTATAAATAAAAAAGTGAATTTGTTTTTTAATCTAAATAAAGATAATATATAATTTAAAATAAACTTTGGAAATTTTTTGTTATGGTTTGAAAACTGGTTGCAAAACGCACCAATTTATAAAGCGAAATGCACCAACTGAATGCTATAGTCCCTTTCTCGAGGCAGGGACTAATAAGAGGGGATGCATGTATCCATGCACATAAATATTTTATTTCTTTATAGGATTGAAATTTTCTTGAATCAATAGTGTATAAACGTTTTCTAGTCTCATAGTATATTTTTCTCATGCCATTTTAAGAGATTTCATCACTGATAGTGACATGATATTGTTAGAGTTATAGCACAAGTTGTAGGTTGGGAAAAGCCCAATCTAATAAAAAAAACAAGTGCTACAAATTTAGAATTCTACATCCAATGTCACCTCAATGAAGGTTCCTCACTTCAAGGGTGACTAGGTCATTCTAGGGAGGCGATCTCGGTAACCCTTTTTTTTTTTTTTTAATAAAAAATAAAAATATTATTTTATAAAATTAAATTTATATTTTTTTCCCACAATTTATAGTAATATATTTTATAAACCCAGATGGGGTGACAAATGAGAACAAAGTGGATCTCCATGTAGATGGGAAATTTGATAGGGCTTGTACGTGGAGGCACCTAGATATCATCGAGCCTAGTGCAAAGGAAATACGAGCGTGGAAGTGAAGGCGGCTAGATATCATCGTGTCTAGTGCAAAGGAAATAAGACAAGCAAAGTGAGGACAATAGGGCTTGGAATATGGTCATGGCTCATATGATCCAAACTAGATCCATTGTTGAAATTGGAGTGATGGGAATGTAGGAAAGCATGGCAGAAGGAGGGGGCTTGGGTTTTAGCAGGGATGGAGACACTAGTCTGCCTAATCATGGCAGCCTTTCACATTTCCCAGTTTTAATAGGGTCTCGGGGTCTGGTTCTCTAGTTGGTGTGGGGAATTTCAGTGACCTTTGTATTGGAAGTTGTTTGTGGCTCTATTGACTTTGAAGGATAGAAATATTGTCCATGGGAAGTTTTTTTGTGTATTTGGTGTTTTTCATCAAAGACAGTTTCCTTCAACATAACCACATAGGGTAACCAAAACATAACAAGTTAGGGGGATCTAAAAATTCATGGAGGAAATTCTAGGAGTCATGTTCATACTAGCTTCACAATTTGGTTGGTCGCATGGTTCTCTTGGTGTCTATGCTGGAAATTTTTTGCTAGGCACCAAGGTCCAAACTTGGATCCTTTCGATGTCAACTTCCTAATATTAGTGATAATATCTAGTGGTTTTATATTCTCCCTGTTTGCAGTGCGTTGGTCCCACAGACACCTAGTCATAGATCCTTTATCGATATGGAAGATTACTTTGACGTGGAGGCTCTTGAATCTAGCTCAAGGGGTCAGAGGAGGAGGCATAGAAGCATTACTCGCTCCTGGTGTGACGTCAACACCTCCTATGACTAGAGCTAAAAGGATGGTCAAGAGAGTTGAGAAAGCCTTCCACGCCATGTTCTCGACTAAGTTGAAGGTGGGGGTTGATGCATTGGAAGAAATTGTTCTAGAGAATCGAAAATGGGTGTAAATTAGAAAATTAAGAGGGACATTAAGGGTTGGTTATTTATCTCTTAGTTCTCATGAAGCAGATACACCAGGGACTTAAAATAAACTGAGCACTGCTAGCTCACCAAGTCCCTCATTGCCTAAGTGCTCTAGGATCATGGAGCTCAACAAGTTCTACACGTGCATGCATCTAAAAACAAAGAATTATTGGAGAGTTTCAGGTTATTTGAGGCCAAGTTTGAGGTGGCCTATATATTGTTCTTTGGCATCAAAATTGAGGTGGCAGATGAGCAAAATGATGACAAGGATTGTGCTAGAAGCTCTAAAGGTGCCTACTTGAATCTAGTCATTATAGATGAAATCTAAAGGAACCCACTCGAATCTAATCATCATATATGAATATGCTCAAAAAGAAATTGAAGAAAGGTTGTTCCTAACATGCAATCTCTTGTGCCTCGAAGCCCTTAAGGCCAAAACTAGTAAGTCTATGTCGTTATCTTTGTGGTCATCATATGTTGTCACTATTTGTAGTTATTCTTATATTGGTTATATGGATGTTAGTTTTACTATTCTTGGGATCTGTTGTTTTCGGTTATAAGAGGTTTTAAACCCCTCTCAATTCATTAATGATCGACATGGAAATTGTGATACACATCGGTTGATATTTTGAAGTTTCCTATGACTTGGTTTCCTTTTGATTGCTATTCTAAAACTTTCTATAGCTTAGTTTCCTTTTTATGAAGCCATTATATATATATATATATATATATATATATATATATATATATATATATATTTCATTTCTT
>JASDQU010949642.1:20211-30765 GCA_032191745.1 Picea mariana | reverse complement strand
CCCGTTTCCACCGAACCGTAGGCTTAGTCACTCCAAATGAATTTACCACTAGCCACCCCTGAGCTAGACCACGATGCTCTGAAACACAACCTATTCTTCTTGCTCAACCACAATAGGGACAAAGGTTACTCACCACGATGCTCTGAAACACAACCTATTCTTCTTGCTCAACCACAATAGGGACAAAGGTTACTCTCCTCTTCTCACAGGATCTTGGAAATGGTTTACACGATACCAAGCAAGGAGGACTAACCTTGTTTATCGGGTTGTATCATAACCTTCTCTACCATTTTCGGTGTCTAGAATGCTTAGATTTTTTGTTCTTCATTGAATCCCATGGATTCACTTCCCATCTTTGCACTCTTCGCAGGCGTTTTCTTTCCTCTCCCCACCACACCTTCCCTTCTCGCCTCTTTTAGCAGGGTCGCATGTGGCTCAAATTCCCAGTCAGCGGTCAAGTCTAGAAGCCTTACGGATGAGTTCTTACACACCCCATCCCTCATTAAATCTTGAGGAGGTCTTCCCACCCATCATCCTGACTGTAATTCATTTCTGGGTCATAGATGGTTATGGTCCTGAGCAATTAAATCTAGTAATCACTGGTTTGGTGAAAGTTAACGCAACCATTCCCGGTCCCCTTCACCCTCTCTTCGTATAGCATTTGTGGTCTTTCTAAGTACACCGCCCCTTCCATTAGTCATGCAACACTTGTCCATTTTCTTAGTAAATAATTAGGTTCACATTTGTTTACCTTTCAAACAAAGTTCCATCGAATCAATATTCACAAATATAAAGTTTTCCATAGTATTTTGGCCATTTATAGTTATATTTACAAACTGGGGGAAACAAGGTGTCACAATGGGTGGGGTCCTTTATTTCATAATGTTGGGAGGAATGAAAGTGGCACATTTTCCACATATTTTTCATGTACAACAAAACAATATGATGGTCTATATGTTTTCTTCTCTTTTTGAAAATAACTAAAGTGCATGTCCTTGAATGGATTGGTTATGCAATCACAATAGTATGTTTTATTGTCACCGAAGCTGATCAAATAATAATCCAAGCATGGGATCCACTGAAATACAACATAGTATGAGGTTATTATACAACAACAACCATGGGGCTTAAATAGGTTCTTCTTTCTATTTGAATCAACCAAAAGGTTGAAAGGTGTTCTCCTCTATGGGTAAGGAGCCCGATGGGACATCTCCGGCACCGGGACCCCATCTACTAGAACACCGTGGTCAGTTGTCAACCCACGGCAAGATCTCATCCTCCTCAATCCCACAACGCCCTCCATTCTCCATTTCGTTGATCCTGTTGTTCCAGTGTACTGCATGTGGACATCCCCTCGAGAATTCAATGCAGGTTGGTTTCCCCTGCAAGCCTCCTTATCCTCCCGCACCCCTCCTCCCCAATTTTATTCTCAGCATTGGTGTCCCCTATTACATTCTTAACACTTCCAGTTTCAAATCGTCGGAGCAGTTTCAACTCGCATTCTAATACACGAATAGTTATGCAATTATAACCATATCGACTTACTCTCAACGTAGACACCATCACATCTTGTAGACTCAAGAATATGTGTGTATGTCCACATTGCAGGGGCCCTGCTGATTCACTTAGTTTCCAGCCAGTGGTTTGTGCTATGTTTAAACTCGGTGCATTAGTACAGTGTTGCCCACACCCTCTACACAATGCGCAGTGGTATCTATCACTAATATTGAAACACGTACCAACTTGTATCCAAAATACAGAGACATGATAATTGTTGCGTGTGACAAATTCATAAAGTAAAATGCACCTGCGTATACACCTACAACCATTCACCTCAAGCCACGAGCATTGGTTACCTTCAACCACCTTCATATGGGATTTTAAATATAAATTATATATGTTGTATAATGCTTCATATCTCTGGTGATTGTAAATACAAGAACCAAGTATTTGCATTATGTATTAATTGATTGAATCTTCAATGGGAAGATATATGATAACCAGAATGCATTTTTTTAGTGGTGATACTTGATTGAAACGCTTACTGGCGATAGAGGTTATAAGTCTAATCCTAGGTAGATTGGGTGTTCTTGTAGTACTAGAAAGGATGCTTCAAGGTTTCATTTTTTACACATAGAAGACACTTGGGTTAGGGTACCCTTAAGTATTTTAGGCACTATCCAATAAGAAAAACCTCCATGAACCAAAGGGAGTTAATCCTCGAAGTCCTTGCATATTTAGGGCCAACAAAAAGAAGAGAATACAATAGAATTTGTAACATTAAAATGTCTCCAACTTTATTATAACAAGGTAAGGAGAATCGCTACTCCATGGAAAAATTTCATAACATTTATACAAAAGATATCATGTAGCAGAGTAAGACAAAATTTCAGATGACATATATAGGTACATATGATATAATTTGAAGGAGTAGGAGGAGGAGATCATCTAAGAAGATGTAGTGGTGATCTCATCTTTAGTTGAATCCAAAACAAGTTCAGGATGGACCCTCAATGTGCCATCTAATGCATTGGGATGCCCAAGGGATTTGAGAGCAAGATGTGTTTCCTTCTACCCTGAAACCATCATCGTTCCAAAGGTTGGCCCCTACACGCATGCACTCCATCAATTAGCACATTACAATCACAACACTCATGTTTCAGAATTACACTGAACCTAAAGACATAGCGAGTCCTTGTGTAATAAGCTAGAATATTTCCAACTTTAATTCATCTTTTAGAAAGACTTTCAAATCTTAAACTCATAGAATTTAGTGAACTAGAATTGAAATCACTCACAGAATAAGATAGATCAAAATCCTTCTGAGCTGTCTATATTCATATTTCGAACATTTCTCAATAAATCAAAGTATTTTTACTATGATTCCCCATTATGTACAAAGGAAAATAGACAGACAATAGAGCATCAAGATACACATTATGTCCAAAAGATCCAAATTTGGAACTGGCAGAGTCAAGCCTGTATTGATTGCATTGAAAATGGACAATGGGTCTGAAATGCAACTTGAGGTTGCAAAGCTCAATGATGTGACCTCGAGGTGCATATCAGCCATGGGTTTCAATGGTTATGTGCTAGTTGATAAATCCTCAAGGCATCATAATGATTTATATAGGTTGGAAATTGATGGCCAAAAGATCCAAAGTTGGAACTGGCAAAGGCAAGCCTTGCTTTTGGTATAGTGTATTTTTCAACAAGAAAAGCAAGGTGCAAAGGTGCATTTCAGAGCCTGGGGGTGTGGGTGATAAATCCTCAAGGCATCATAATGATTTATATAGGTTGGGCATTGAAACCATAAACCATCAATAGGTAACATAAGTCCTCTTTACACAAGATGCATGGATTTGAGATTGAATGTTTTAAAATAGAAAAGCTACTACTTCCACTAATATCTTTGTCCAGACTTTACACAAACTTTAAGTAGCATAAGATCCATGCTAACACAATATTTATTAATCACCAAAAGTGCAAGATCCATGTTAACCCAAAAGTGGAAGATCCATGTTAACCCAAGATTTATTAATCACAAAAAGTGAAACCCTCTCCAGGATTAATAGATCTGGCTTAACATAGATATATGCCAAGTATATTTATAATTATTGCACCTTTCAAGGTAATCACCAAAAGTGCAAGCCTCTCAAGACTTCATAAACTTGGGCTTAACATAGATGTATGTCAAGTCTTCAGTCTTAAAAGATCTGGGCTTAACATAGATATATGTATAGTATACTTATAATTGTTGCACCTTTCAAGGTTTAATATATAGGGGCTTAACATGGATATATCCCAAGTATATTTATAATTGTTGCACCTTTCAAGGTAATCACCAAAAGTGCAAGCCTCTCAAGACTTAATAAACCTGGGCTTAACATAGATTGGGCTTAACATAGATGTATGTCAAGTCTTCAGTCTTAAAAGATCTGGGTTAACATAGATATATGTATAGTATATTTATAATTACATTGCACCTTTCAAGGTTTAATATATAGGGGCTTAACATGGATCTATACTAACATTTCAAAGTTTAATATATAGGAGCTTAACATGGATCTATACTAACTATATTTATATTTATAATTGTTGCACCTTCCAAGGCAATCACCAAAAGTGCAAGCCTCTTAAGGATTAATAGACCTGGGCTTAACATAGATATATGTCAAGTCTCAAGGCTTAAAAGATATGGGCTTAACATAGATATATGTCGAGTATATCAAGGTTTAATATATAGGGGATTAACATGGATCTATACTAACCTTTTAAAGTTTAATATATAGGGGCTTAACATGGATCTATACTAACTATATTTATATTTATAATTGTTGCACCTTCCAAAACAAGTTTGGGATGGACCCTCAATGTGCCATCAATTACTGTGTAGCCAGTGTCGTTATATACATTTTAATATTTCTAGAATAGCTTAAAAAACAGTCATGTCATTTGATGAAGTGAAATTTTTTTGGTTAGAACATTTCGTCCTCCTTTTTAGCAAAAAATCCAAACTTTGGTACTATGATGACTCCTAAAGTAGGAATTTAGAGCACAGAATATTGTACATTTGGGTTGTATTTAAGATTACTGGGATAGATTGTTGGGATAGATCGCAATGTGGTTCATAGATCACTAGGATTCTTCAATGCAGAGATGTTAGCTTGCTTTGTTGTCTTGGGTGCTGTAGTTAGATCCTGATTTTGATACAACGACAAAGTTCCTGCGAGCGAGTGACAACCTACCTGTTGTGAGGAGAGGTGTTGTGATGCAGGTTCTACCTACCCAACAATACTATGTTAAATTTACAAAAACCGATTCAAAGAATGTATTCCACCATTTCAATATGCGTGGAAGGTAGGATTGGGGGAATGGAATTGTTAAAGATGTATCATGTGTATGTGTGCACCGCAGTATACATCTAAGCATTTGAATATATTATCTCTAATATCACTAACACAAACCCAGTGTTGTGAATCTACGAGGTTACAAAAAGAGCTTACAGAAAGAGCAGGCTTAATACATGATAAGAAGTAGCATTTAGCAGTAGTATCAGGTCCACACTCGGTGAGAGAAACCACAGTTTAGCAGTAATTCGATCTGGTTATAATTGCATGTTCGTGTATTAGAATGCGAGTTGAAACTGGAAGTGTGATTTGAAACTGGAAGTGTTGAGAATGAAACAGGGGACGCCAATGCTGAGAATGAAACCGGGGAGGAGGAGGAGGAGGGGTGCGGGAGGAGAAGGAGGCTTGTAGGGGATGCCACCCTTCATTGAATGCCTGAGGGGACGTCCACTTGTAGCGCGTTGGAGCAACAAGATCAACGAAATGGAGAATTGAGGGCATTGTGGGCCCAAGGAGGACAGAGCTTGCCATGGGTTGACGGTCGACTGCGACGTTCAACGGGATGGGGTCCCGGTGCCAGAGACGTCCCATTGGGATCCATTTCATAGAATGCTTAGCCTATGCCCCTTCACCCTGTATTCATGGTTATTTCCATACAAGTAGTCATGAGGAGATACTCGGGTACTTAAAATTTTCCTTTTAATCAATACAAATATGAGACACTATAAGGAAAATGGGTGGGGTCCTTTATTTCATAATGTTGGGAGGAATGAAAGAGGCACATTTTCCACATATTTTTCACATACAACGAAATAATATGGTGGTCTATATGTTTTCTTCTCTTTTTGAAAATAACTAAGGTGCATATCCTTGAATGAATTGGTTATGAAATCACAATAGTATGTTTTATTGTCACTAAAGCTGATCTAATAATAATCCAAGCATGGGAGCCATTGAAATACAACATAGTATGAGGTTATTATACAACAACAACCATGGGGTTGAAATAGGTTCTGCTTTCTATTTGAATCAACCAAAAGGTTGAAAGGCGTTCTCCTCTATGGGTGACTAAACCACAAGTTTGAAAGAGATTTTTATCTATACTAGTAGCCATGGTGTTGAAATAACATAATGGCATAATTTATTTCATTGTAGCTGAAATCAATTTTACGATCCAAGCAAATAAAAGTAGCTACCATGTGGTTCTTGTGGATACAAGTTGCATATTCCAATCTTACAATTGACTTTGAAGTTGCATCTTAGTGTAATTTAATTATATTTCAATTATGGGAAGAAGATAAATATTGTTAAGCATTAGTGTCAAATTGGTTCGACATGTAAGAAGGTTATGGCACACTGATGGTAGATGATGATAGGGTGGTATATGTCCACCAATTCTACATGTAATAATGCTTAAAAACACCTATAATTCTAATTCATGTGGAGTGTCGACATTATTACCCAAGATGCTTCTAGGGTTGTGTTACCTCCTATCAATTTTGGTATGAATGGTTGCTCTTAACCTCACAGGTAAGAACAAGTTCATAGATTTTCCCAACGATCCCAATCCTCAAATATTTGAGTGTAGTTGACAACTCCACCTTTCCTTTGAGGAGGATTGTAACCATATGCATTTCAAATGATTCTAATTGGCTCTATCTTGCAAGCACCATGTGTTATAATGCCAACATTCCACATGAAATTCAATGATACAAATTCCCTAACATTTATCCACATGGAAGAGGTTAATGTACATCACCTACCATTTTCCTCACTTATTGGGCCCAACCAGAACTTGTCCTCACTTATTGGGTCCAACTGGAACTCACACCTGATGACATTTATCCTTTTTCCCTCTCTACATATATGATATAGAAAATGTAGCTTCTATATATTTGACACTCATCATTCCTAAGTTATCATGTATTACTTACAAATTTATCCTATTTAATGCAAACCCACTACTCATGCATCCAAGAAAGGCCCGTGTATTAAGTAAGATGGTTTATAGAGACCGTGATCGAGTAAATAACTCAAAGAAGCGTGCATATGACATCACATAAAGGTTATAATATTTACTATGAAAGCATTAAACAGTAAGTAATATGAATGCTAAGATGCATGGAATGCAAGCATTGGTTAACAATTTGTGAACTTATGGTGAGCAATACACAATTATTCTTCTCATGAAGCAACAACAACGCCATAGCCATATATGACATCGCAATACAATATCACCATAGGAAAAGAGGATTTGGACAGGATTAATATTATTACTTGTGATCGAGGAAATTGTCGAGGCCTACTACAAGCCAAGTTATGACATCGAAATGTTAAGACTACCCACATTCTATAGCATGCTATAATTTATTTCTATGTATCCTTAAACTTGGGAAAATAACTCATTTTCAATATTAAAATCATTTTTCAGTCTTCAATAGTGCGTGTTTGTCCACTAGTATACACAAGTATATGTGTATAGTGTAATTTCTAGTTTCGATGATATATATGACTACAATCATATGAATGGTACCCCTTTCAATTACTTGGAAAATGAATTCTCACTAGACATTACACTCTTGGTATGTACCTAGATTTTCCATATCCTTCTATATAGATTTTCCATTTTCCATATCTTTCTATATAGATAGTGAACAAAATATGAACATTATAGTTAGTTCCTCAAGTTAGGGGAGAGCACAAAAAGATGATATCTGATTTATCCATATTAACCTTGGATTTATTATGTGTATAGGCATACAAAATTATTGAAAGTTACATGTTAATTAAAAAGATAATGCATAAAGTTATTCTCAACATATTTCAAAGAATTTCTCTCCTTCACATTATAATGTTAATCCTCCTCTTAATCCTATGAGTGTTTCTTCAAACAATCCTTTAACAGTGACTGGACAAACAAATGTTGACGAAAAGAATCTTATTGATGACTCATCCATATCCCATCCTGCATAAGTATATACTTATTTACTTAATTATCCCTCCAACACTTCTCTTCCAATAGTTGAGCGGCTCAATAATGTTTAAGAAGACCTACCCCACTTTTTCTTTCTTTAATCCAACTCCTCTTCCTCTCCTCTTCCTCCGACTAGGTCAGGCCTTTTTATTTCTTTAATCCAACTCCTCTTCCTCCGACTAGGTCAAGGCCTGTGCCCATGTAGACCAAAATTATTGAAAGTTACATGTTGATTAAAAAGATAATGCATAAATTTCTTGCATCATAACAAAAAACATAGAGTAGATATCCCCTAAATCTTGGAATTTTTTGTTAAAAACCTTGTATAGTTAAACTTTGATCAATACAATAGCACATCATTATATGGATGTTTTCTACATGATCATGGCCTAAGATCCATCAAAACCATTAAACATATAAATTCTTGGCTCTAAAGTACTACATTGAGTTCTTGCATCATAACAAAATACATATAGAGTAGATATCCCCTAAATCTTGGAATTTTTCCACCAAAATTACACAGCCGTTTAGAATATGTTAAAAACCCTTTAGAATATAAAGTGGGTTCTTGCATCATAACAAAATACATCTAGAGTAGATATCCCCTAAATCTTGGAAATTTTCCACCAAAATTACACAACCGTTTAGAATATGTTAAAACCCTTTAGAATATAAAGTGAGTTCTTGCATCATAACAAAATAAAGCTAGAATATAAAGTATTACAGTGAGTTCTTGCATCATAGCAAAATACATCTAGAGTAGATATCCCCTAAATCTTGGAATTTTTTCACCAAAATTACACAACCCTTTAGAATATGTTAAAAACCTTGTATAGTTAAACTTTGATCAATACTATAACACACCATCATTATATGGATGTCTTCTACATGATCATGGCCTAAGAGCCCATCAAAACCATTAAACGTATAAATTCTTGGCTCTAAAGTATAAGTATTAGAGTGAGATAACAAGTTGAGAAGAAAAAAACTCCCACCTTTATACCAATCTACAAGTCTCGAAAGAGTGTCATATAGAAGGGTTTCGAGTGTCATATAGAAGGAAAATAGTATCAATCGTCCATAGAATTTGAGTACAAGTCTCGAAAGAGTGCCTTATAGAAGGAAAATAATATCAATCCTCCATAGAATCTTGAGAACCAATCCAATCAAGATGGTTGTAAACATCCACCCATCATGAAAATGAAAACACTAGGCCACAATTATTAATATTCCATTATTACCTGTCTGAAGACATAGATGAGATGAGGATGAAGTAAAATAAGAAAAACACTTACATTTACACCTAAAATGTGAAATGTGGAAAAACATCATAAAAGCCCAAAGAAGTAAAAACCAAACCTAGAAGAGAAGAAGACATAGATGCCCATATCGAATAAAAATCCATTGAATATCACCCATGGACGATTAAATTTGGAGATAAATCACCCATGAACCATCTAAGGATCCATATTGAACCCTACAATGAAGAGATTTGGAAATATGATATCATAACCGTGATGATCTACTACTTAAAAATAATTCACATCTACGATTCTTTGTGAGAGATCAGCTCACATCAAAATTCAATTTTTGGAGAATCACAATCCCTAACATCATTGGATGAAATCTCCAACACTATGAAGCTAACAAATATGTTACCTCCTATAATATTTCTATAGATTCATCCATCTACATACCTATTGAATCCATAGACAAAGGATTTGATCTGTTTTCCTTAGCCTAACCCTTATCATTCCTTGGTGAAAAAGTGCTCTTCAATCCCTACACACCTTGCAGTAGACACTAAACCACCATATCCTCAGATTTACAAGGTTCTTTGACCTTGTTTTATTTCTTATATGTAACTTTCATAAGAGGTTAATCACAAAGAATGTTCCCGTGCTTGTTACATAATTTAAATATGAAGGTAAAGTTATCATAATAAAGTATATAAATCTATGTATTGCGTATACAATCTAGGATAATTTATTCCACTAGAAGATTTCCATGTGTAGACATAAAAAAAAATATACTAGGCACACCCTTAGGTCATGTTAAAATTCTTGTTGATATTGAAAAAAATCAAGATTATCCCAAATAGATTTTAAAATTCTATGATCTAATAAATGGAGAGAAAGACTTGGAAGACATAACTATAAGCATAGTTATTTCCAGGTTAATGGAGAGAGACTTGGAAGACATACCCATGAGAGAAATACTTAATGGAGAGAGACTTGGAAGACATACCCATGAGAGAAATACTTGGGAGACATACCCATGAGAGAAATACATGGAGAGAGACTTGGAAGACATACCCATGAGAGAAATACATGGAGAGAGACTTGGAAGACATACCCATGAGAGAAATACTTGGAAGACATACCCATGAGAGAAATACATGGAGAGAGACTTGGAAGACATACCCATGAGAGAAATACTTGGAAGACATACCCATAAGTTTGGAAGACATACCCATGAGAGAAATACTTGGAAGACATACCCATAAGTAGAGTTGATATTTCCAAGTCAATGGATAGGAACACTTGGAAGACATACCCATACGTAGAGTTGATATTTCCAAGTCAATTTAGAGTTTAGGGAATTAGTTCATGGAAAAATAACCAACCCAAATTATTGGAAAAACCATCGATCTCCTTGAATGATCATGCATTTGTCCAAAGAATTTTGAAACAAGAAATACAAATATTCACTATGCATAAGAGAGATGCT
>JASDQU010949642.1:6509-20191 GCA_032191745.1 Picea mariana | reverse complement strand
AGCATCTCTCTTATGCATAGTGAATATTTGTATTTCTTGTTTCAAAATTCTTTGGACAAATGCATGATCATTCAAGGAGATCGATGGTTTTTCCAATAATTTGGGTTGGTTATTTTTCCATGAACTAATTCCCTAAACTCTAAATTGACTTGGAAATATCAACTCTACGTATGGGTATGTCTTCCAAGTGTTCCTATCCATTGACTTGGAAATATCAACTCTACTTATGGGTATGTCTTCCAAGTATTTCTCTCATGGGTATGTCTTCCAAACTTATGGGTATGTCTTCCAAGTATTTCTCTCATGGGTATGTCTTCCAAGTCTCTCTCCATGTATTTCTCTCATGGGTATGTCTTCCAAGTATTTCTCTCATGGGTATGTCTTCCAAGTCTCTCTCCATGTATTTCTCTCATGGGTATGTCTTCCAAGTCTCTCTCCATGTATTTCTCTCATGGGTATGTCTCCCAAGTATTTCTCTCATGGGTATGTCTTCCAAGTCTCTCTCCATTAAGTATTTCTCTCATGGGTATGTCTTCCAAGTCTCTCTCCATTAACCTGGAAATAACTATGCTTATAGTTATGTCTTCCAAGTCTTTCTCTCCATTTATTAGATCATAGAATTTTAAAATCTATTTGGGATAATCTTGATTTTTTTCAATATCAACAAGAATTTTAACATGACCTAAGGGTGTGCCTAGTATATTTTTTTTTATGTCTACACATGGAAATCTTCTAGTGGAATAAATTATCCTAGATTGTATACGCAATACATAGATTTATATACTTTATTATGATAACTTTACCTTCATATTTAAATTATGTAACAAGCACGGGAACATTCTTTGTGATTAACCTCTTATGAAAGTTACATATAAGAAATAAAACAAGGTCAAAGAACCTTGTAAATCTGAGGATATGGTGGTTTAGTGTCTACTGCAAGGTGTGTAGGGATTGAAGAGCACTTTTTCACCAAGGAATGATAAGGGTTAGGCTAAGGAAAACAGATCAAATCCTTTGTCTATGGATTCAATAGGTATGTAGATGGATGAATCTATAGAAATATTATAGGAGGTAACATATTTGTTAGCTTCATAGTGTTGGAGATTTCATCCAATGATGTTAGGGATTGTGATTCTCCAAAAATTGAATTTTGATGTGAGCTGATCTCTCACAAAGAATCGTAGATGTGAATTATTTTTAAGTAGTAGATCATCACGGTTATGATATCATATTTCCAAATCTCTTCATTGTAGGGTTCAATATGGATCCTTAGTTGGTTCATGGGTGATTTATCTCCAAATTTAATCGTCCATGGGTGATATTCAATGGATTTTTATTCGATATGGGCATCGATGTCTTCTTCTCTTCTAGGTTTGGTTTTTACTTCTTTGGGCTTTTATGATGTTTTTCCACATTTCACATTTTAGGTGTAAATGTAAGTGTTTTTCTTATTTTTCTTCATCCTCATCTATGTCTTCAGACAGGTAATAATGGAATATTAATTATTGTGGCCTAGTGTTTTCATTTTCATGATGGGTGGATGTTTACAACCATCTTGATTGGATTGGTTCTCAAGATTCTATGGAGGATTGATATTATTTTCCTTCTATAAGGCACTCTTTCGAGACTTGTACTCAAATTCTATGGACGATTGATATTATTTTCCTTCTATATGACACTCTTTCGAGACTTGTAGATTGGTATAAAGTTGGGAGCTTTTTCTTCTCAACTTGTTATCTCACTCTAATACTTATACTTCAGAGCCAAGAATTTATATGTTTAATGGTTTTGATGGGATCTTAGGCCATGATCATGTAGAAGACATCCATATAATGATGATGTGTTATTGTATTGATCAAAGTTTAACTATACAAGGTTTTTAACATATTGAATTTTATATGTTTAGTGGTTTTGATGGTCTCTTAGGCCATGATCATGTATTTGACATCCATATAATGATGATGTGTTATTGTATTGATCAAAGTTTAACTATACAAGGTTTTTAGCATATTCTAAAGGGTTGTGTAATTTTGGTGAAAAAATTCCAAGATTTAGGGGATATCTACTCTAGATGTATTTTGTTATGATGCAAGAACTCACTTTATATTCTAAAGGGTTTTTAACTCATTCATTGTAATACTTTATATTCTAGATGTATTTTTTTTATGATGCAAGAACTCACTTTATATTCTAAAGGGTTTTTAACATATTCTAAACAGTTGTGTAATTCTGGTGGAAAAATTTCGATATCTACTCTATATGTATTTTGTTATGATGCAAGAACTCACTGTAATACTTTATATTCTAGATGTATTTTGTTATGATGCAAGAACTCACTTTATATTCTAAAGGGCTTAACATATTCTAAACGGTTGTGTAATTTTGGTGGAAAATTTCCAAGATTTAGGGGATATCTACTCTATATGTATTTTGTTATGATGCAAGAACTCAATGTAATAGTTTAGAGCCAAGAATTTATATGTTTAATGGTTTGGATGGGCTCTTAGGCCATGATCATGTAGAAGACATCCATATAATGATGTGTTATTGTAATGCAATACTTTAGAGCCAAGAATTTATATGTTTAATGGTTTTGATGGGCTCTTAGGCCATGATCATGTAGAAGACATCCATATAATGATGTGTTATTGTATTGATAAAAGTTTAACTGTACAAGGTTTTTAACATAAAATTTCAAGATTTAGGGGATATCTACTCTATGTATTTTGTTATTATGCAAGAAATTTATGCATTAGCTTTTTAATCAACATGTAACTTTCAATAATTTTGGTCTACATGGGCACAGGCCTTGACCTAGTCAGAGGAAGAGGACTTGGATTAAAGAAAGAAAAAGGCCTTGACCTAGTCGGAGGAAGAGGAGTTGGATTAAAGAAAGAAAAAGTGAGGCAGGTCTTCTTAAACATTATTGAGCCGCTCAACTATTGGAAGAGAAGTGTTGGAGGGATAATTAAGTAAATAAGTATATACTTATGCAGGATGGGATATGGATGAGTCATCAATAAGATTCTTTTCATCAACATTTGTTTGTCCAGTCAGTCCAGTCACTGTAAAAGGATTGTTTGAAGAAACACTCCTAGGATTAAGAGGAGGATTAACATTATAATGTGAAGGAGAGAAATTCTTTGAAACATGTTGAGAATCACTTTATGCATTATCTTTTTAATTAACATGTAACTTTCAATAATTTTGTATGACTGTACACATAATAAATCCAAGGTTAAGATGGATAAATCAGATATCATCTTTTTGTTTCTTTTTGTGCTCTCCGCTAACTATGAGGAACTAACTATAATGTTCATATTTTGTTCACTGATATGGAAAATGGAAAATCTATATAGAAGGATATAGAAAATCTAGGTACATACCAAGAGTGTAATGTCTAGTGAGAATTCATTTTCCAAGTAATTGAAAGGGGTACCATTCATATGATTGTAGTCATATATATCATCGAAACTAGAAATTACACTATACACATATACTTGTGTATACTAGTGGACAAACACGCACTATTGAAGAATGAAAAATAATTTTAATATTGAAAATGAGTTATTTTCCCAGGTTTAAGGATACATAGAAATAAATTATAACATGCTATAGAATGTGGGTAGTCTTAACATTTCGATGTCATAGTAGGCCTCGACAATTTCCTCGATCACAAGTAATAATATTAATCCTCTCCAAATCCTCTTTTCCTATGGTGATATTGTATTGCGATGTCATATATGACTATGGCGTTGTTGTTGCTTCATGAGAAGAATAATTGTGTATTGCTCACCATAAGTTCACAAATTGTTAACCAATGCTTGCATTCCATGCATCTTAGCATTCAGATTACTTATTGTTTAATGCTTTCATAGTAAATATTATAACCTTTATGTGATGTCATATGCACGCATCTTTGAGTTATTTACTTGATCACGGTCTCTATAAACCATCTTACTTAATACACGGGCCTTTCTTGGATGCATGAGTAGTGGGTTTGCATTAAATAGGATAAATTTGTAAGTAATACATGATAACTTAGGAATGATGAGTGTCAAATATATAGAAGCTACATTTTCTATATCATATATGTAGAGAGGGAAAAAGGATAAATGTCATCAGGTGTGAGTTCCAGAGTTCCAGTTGGAACCAATAAGTGAGGACAAGTTTTGGTTGGGCCCAATAAGTGAGGAAAATGGTATGTGATGTACATTAACCTCTTCCATGTGGATAAATGTTAGGGAATTTGTATCATTGTATTTCATGTGGAATGTTGGCATTATAGCACATGGTGCTTACAAGATAGAGCCAACTAGAATCATTTGAAATGCATATGGTTACAATCCTCCTCAAAGGAAAGGTGGAGTTGTCAACTACACTCAAATATTTGAGGATTGGGATCATTGGGAAAAGCTATGAACTTGTTCTTACCTGTGAGATTGATGGCAACCATTCGTACCAAAATTGATAGGAGGTAATACAACCCTAGAAGCATCTTGGGTAATAATGTCGACACTCCACATGAATTAACATTATAGGTGTTTTTAAACATTATTACATGTAGAAGTGGTTGACATATACCACCCTATCATCATCTACCATCAGTGTGCCATAGCCTTCTTACATGTCGAACCAATTTGACACTAATGCTTAACAATATTTATCTTCTTCCCATAATTGAAATACAATTAAATTGCACTGAGATGCAACTTCAAAGTCAATTGTAAGCTTGGAATATGCAACTTGTATCCACAAGAACCACATGGTAGCTACTTTTATTTGTTTGGATCATAAAATTGATGTCAACTACAATGAAATCAATTATGCCATTATGTTATTTCAACACCATGGCTACTAGTATAGATGGCTACTAGTATAGATAAAAATCTCTTTCAAACTTGTGGTTTAGTCACCCATAGAGGAGAATGCCTTTCAACCTTTTGGTTGATTCAAATAGAAAGCATAACCTATTTCAACCCCATGGTTGTTGTTGCATAATAACCTCATACTATGTTGTATTTTAGTGGTTCCCATGCTTGGATTATTATTAGATCAGCTTTAGTGATAATAAAGCATACTATATGTTGTATTTTAGTGGCTCCCATGCTTGGATTATTATTAGATCAGCTTTAGTGATAATAAAGCATACTATTGTGATTGCATAACCAATCCATTCAAGGACATGCACCTTAGTTATTTTCAAAAAGAGAAGAAAACATATAGACCACCATATTGTTTCGTTGTACGTGAAAAATATGTGGAAAATGTGCCACTTTCATTCCTCCCAACATTATGAAATAAAGGACCCCACCCATGTTCCTTATAGTGTCTCATATTTGTATTGATTAAAAGGAAAATTTTAAGTACCCGAGTATCTCCTCATGATTACTTGTATGGAAATAACCATGAATACAGGGTGAAGGGGCATAGGCTAAGAATTCTACGAAATGGAGCCCAATGGGACATCTCTGGCACTGGGACCCCATCCCGTCGAACGTCGTGGCCAACCATCAACCCACGCCAAGCTCTGTCCTCCTCAGGCCCACAATGCCCTACATTCTCCATTTCATTGATCCCATTGGTCCAACATGCTGCAAGTGGACATCCCCTTGGGCATTCAATGCAGGGTGGCATCCCCTGCAAGCCCCCTTCTCCTCCCGTGCCCCTCCTCCTCCTCCTCTCCTATTTCATTCTCATCATTGGCGTCCCCTATTTCATTCTCAACATTTCCAGTTTCAAATCACACTTCCAATTTCAACTCACATTCTAATACATGAACATGCAATTATAACCAGATCGAATTACTTATGAACCGTGGTTTCTCTCGTGGAGTGTGGACCTGCTACTACTGCGAAACGCTACTGCTTATCATGTATTAAGCCTTCTCTTTCCATAACCTCATAGATTCACAACACTGGGTTTGGGTTAGTGATATTAGAGATAATAGATTCAAATGCTTAGATGTATACTGCGGTGCACACACACATGATACATCTTTAACAATTCCATTCCCCTAATCCTACCTTCCACGCATATTTAACTGGTGGAATACATTCTCTAAATTGGTTTCTGGAAATTTAACATAGTATTGTTGGGTAGGTAGAACCTGCATCACAACACCTCTCCTCACAACAGGTAGGTTGTCACTCGCTCGCAGGAACTCTATCGTTGTATCAAAATCAGGCTCTAACTACAACACCCAAGACAACAAAGCAATCTAACATCTCTGCATTGAAGAATCCCAGTGATCTATGAACCACATTGCAATCTATCCCAACAATCTATCCCAGTAATCTTAAATACAACCCAAATGTACAATATTTTGTGCTCTAACTTCCTACTTTAGGAGTCATCATAGTACCAAAGTTTGGATTTTGTGCTAAAAAGGAGGACAAAATGTTCTAACCAAAAAAATTTCACTTCATCAAATGACATGACTGTTTTTTAAGCTATTCTAGAAATATTAAAATGTATATAACAACATTTGCTACATAGTAATTGATGGCACATTGAGGGTCCATCCTGAACTTGTTTTGGAAGGTGCAACAATTATAAATATAAATATAGTTAGTAAATATAAATATAGTTAGTATAGATCCATGTTAAGCCCCTATATATTAAAATTTAAAAGGTTAGTATAGATCCATGTTAAGCCCCTATATATTAAACCTTGATATACTCGACATATATCTATGTTAAGCCCAGATATTTTAATCCTTGAGACTTGACATATATCTGTGTTAAGCCCAGGTCTATTAAGCCTTAAGAGGCTTGCACTTTTGGTGATTACCTTGGAAGGTGCAACAATTATAAATATAAATATAGTTAGTATAGATCCATGTTAAGCTCCTATATATTAAACTTTGAAATGTTAGTATAGATCCATGTTGAGCCCCTATATATTAAACCTTGAAAGCTTAGTATAGATCCATGTTAAGCCCCTATATATTAAACCTTGAAAGGTGCAACAATTATAAATATACTGGACATATATCTATGTTAAGCCCAAATCTTTTAAGACTGGAGACTTGACATACATCTATGTTAAGCCCATATCTTTTAAGACTGGAGACTTGACATACATCTATGTTAATCCCAAGTTTATTAAGTCTTGAGAGGCTTGCACTTTTGGTGATTACCTTGAAAGGTGCAACAATTATAAATATACTTGGCATATATCTATGTTAAGCCAGATCTATTAATCCTTGAGAGGGTTGCACTTTTTGTGATTAATAAATCCTGGGTTAACATGGATCTTCCACTTTTGGGTTAACATGGATCTTTCACTTTTGGTGATTAATAAATATTGGGTTAACATGGATCTTATGCTACTTAAAGTTTGTGTAAAGTTTGGACAAAGATATTAGTGGAAGTAGTAGCTTTTTTGTTTTAAAACATTCAATCTCAAATACATGCATCTATCTCAAATACATGGATCTTGTGTAAAGAGGACTTATGTTTCCTATTGATGGCTTATGGTTTCAATGCCCAACCTGTATGAATCATTATGATGCCTTGAGAATATATCACCCACACCCCCAGGCTCTAAAATGCACCTTACTTTTCTTGTTGAAAAATACACTATACCAAAAGCAAGGCTTGACTTTGCAAGTTCCAACTTTGGATATTTTGGCCATCAATGTCAAACCTGTATAAATCATTATGATGCCTTTAGGATTTATCAACTAGCACATAACCTTTGAAACCCATGGTTGATATGCACCTCGAGGTCACATCATTGAGATTTGCAACCTCAAGTTGCAATTCAGACCCATTGTCCATTTTCAATGCAATCAATATAGGCTTGACTCTGCCAGTTCCAAATTTGGATCTTTTGGCCATAATGTGTATCTTGATGCTCTATTGTCTGTCTATTTTACTTTGTACATAATGGGGAATCATAGTAAAAATACTTTGATTTATTGAGAAATGCTTGAAATATGAATATAGACAATTCAGAAGGATTTTGATCTATCTTATTCTGTGAGTGATTGCAATTCTAGTTCACTAAATTCTATGAGTTCAAGATTTGCAGGTCTTTCTAAAAGATGAATTAAAGTTGGAAATATTCTATCTTATTACACAAGGACTGGCTATGTCTTTAGGTTTAGCGTAATTCTGAAACATGAGTGTTGTGATTGTAATCTGCTAATTTATGGAGTGCATGTGTGCAAGGGCCAACCTTTGGACTGATGATGGTTTCAGGGCAGAAGGAAACACATCTAGCTCTCAAATCCCTTGGGCAGCCCAATGCATTAGATGGCACATTGAGGATCCATCCTGAACTTGTTTTGGATTCAGCTGAAGATGAGATCACCATTGCATCTTCTTAGATGATCTCCTCCTCCTACTCCTTCAAATTATATCATATGTACCTATATATGTCATCTAAAAATTTTTCTTACTCTGCTACATGATAGATTTTGTATAAATGTTATGAAATTTTTCCAAAGAGTAGTGGTTCTCCTTACCTTGTTGTAATAAAGTTGGAAACGTTTTAATGTTACAAACTCTATTGTATTATCTTCTTTTTGTTGGCCCTGAATATGCAAGGACTTCAAGGCTCAACTCCCTTTGGTTCATGGATGTTTTTCTTATTGGATAGTGCCTAAAATACTTAAGGATACCCTAGCCCAAGTGTCTTCTATGTGGCAAAAATGAAACCTTGAAGCATCCTTTATAGTACTACAAGAACACCCAATCTACCTAGGATTGGACTTATAAGCTTGATCACTAGTAAGTGTTTCAATCAAGTATCACCACTAAAACAATGCATTATGGTTATCATATATATTCCCATTGAAGATTCAATCAAGTAATACACAATGCAAATATTTCGTTCTTGTATTTACAATCACCAGAGACATGAAGCATTATACAACATATATAATTTATATTTAAAATCCCATATGAAGGTGGTTGAAGGTAACCAATGCTCGTGGCATGAGGTGAATGGTTGTAGGTGTATACGTAGGTGCATTTTACTTTATGAATTTGTCACACACAACAATTCTCATGTCTCTGTATTTTGGGTACAAGTTGGTACGTGTTTCAATATTAGTGATTGATACCACCACGCATTGTGTAGAGGGTGTGGGCAACACTGTGCTAATGCACAGAGTTTAAACATAGCCAAAACCACTGACTAGAAATTGAGTGAATCAGCAGGGCCCCTGCAATGTGGACATACACATAGATTCTTGAGTCTACAAGCTGTGATGGTGTCTACGTTGAGAGTAAGTCGATCTAGTTATAATTGCATAGCTATTTGTGTATTAGAATGCGAGTTGAAACTGCTCCGACGATTTGAAACTGGAAGTGTTAAGAATGAAATAGGGGACACCAATGCTGAAAATGAAATCGGGGAGGAGGAGGAGGGGTGCGAGAGGAGAAGGAGGCTTGCAGGGGAAGCCACCCTGCATTGAATGCCTGAGGGGACGTCCACCTGCAGTACACTAGAACAACAGGATAAACGAAATGGAGAATGGAGGGCGTTGTGGGCCCGAGGAGGACGAGAGCTTGGCATGAGTTGACAACCAACCGCGGCATTCTACGGGATGGGGTCCCGGTGCCGGAGACATCCCATCGGGCTCCATGTCGTAGAAGCCTTAGCCTATGCCACCCATAGAGGAGAACACCTTTCAACCTTTTGGTTGATTCAAATAGAAAGAAGAACCTATTTCAGCCCCATGGTTGTTGTTGTATAATAACCTGATACTATGTTGTATTTCAGTGGCTCCCATGCTTGGATTATTATTAAATCAGCTTCGGTGACAATAAAACATACTATTGTGATTGCATAACCAATCTATTCAAGGACATGCACCTTAGTTATTTTCAAAAAGAGAAGAAAACATATAGACCATCATATTGTTTCATTGTATGTGAAAAATATGTGGAAAATGTGCCACTTTCATTCCTCCCAACATTATGAAATAAATGACCCCACCCATTGTGACACTTTGTTTCCCCCAGTTTGTAAATATAACTATAAATGGCCAAAAGATTATGGAAAACTTTATATGTGTGAATATAGATTCGATGGACCTTTGTTTGAAAGGTAAACAAATGTGAACCTTATTATTTACTAATAAAATGGACAAGTGTTGCATGACTAATGGAAGGGGGGGTGTACTTAGAAAGACCACGAATGTTATACAAAGAGAGGGTGAAGGGGACTAGGAATGGTTGCGTTAACTTTCACCCAACCAGTGATTACTGGATTTAATTGCTTAGGACCAGAACCATCCTATGACCCAAAAATGAATTACAGTCAGGATGGTGGGTGGGAAGACCTCCTCAAGAGTTAATGAGGGATGGGGTGTGTAAGAACTCATCTGTAAGGCTTCCAGACTTGACTGCTAACTGGGAATTCAAGCCACACGCGACCCTACTAAAAGAGGCGAGAAGGGAAGGTGTGGTGGGGAGAGGAAAGAAACGCCTGCAAAGAGTGCAGAGATGGGAATTGAATCCAAGGGATTCAAGGAAGAATGGAAAAACTAAGCATTCTGGACACCGAAAATGGAAGAGAAGGTTATGATACAACCTGATAAACGAGGCTAGTCCTCCTTGCTTGGTATCGTGTAAAACATTGCCAGGATCCTGCGGGAAGAGGAGATTAACCTATGTCCCTATTGTGGTTGAGCGAGAAGAACAAGTTATGTTGCAGAGCATCGTGGTCTATCTCGGGGGTGGCTAGTGATAAATCCATTTGGAGTGACTGAGCCTATAGTTTTGTGGAAACGGGCACCCTTCCAGTAGTTGCTTCACATTTTATGATTCTCATAAGTCTTTTCTTGGCCTTAATTGTTGAGTTAGAATGATGAATGATTTATTGGTTTTTACACATCTATATATATATATATATATATATATATATGAACATCTCTGTGTGTAATGGCTATGTTATGCATATGCTTCCATCTCCTTGGGAACTTACACTTCCCACTGATAAACTGTATGCCTAGCTTCACTCTGGAGGGATTCCTGGACATAAGTAGTAAAATGGTCGAGATAGGAAATATCTTATAGACCTAAAACCACTCGTCTGAAGAGAATACTTTCCCCTGACCTCCTTGCCATGTGAATTTCCATACCCGAGTCCCTAACCCGTTCGGGGTGAGAACTCAGTAAAATAGTGATAGGAAAATATCGAAAGAGAAATTTTTTCCTTGTCCAAAGGACAAACAGACGAGATCCGTCCGGAAGGAGCCAAGGGATGTCATGGCCGTTGGCTATGGAAAAAACACGGGAGTTAACCCCTTTAGCCCCTTGGATCCATGAGTTCTAAGTTCGCGTATTGGGAAGATTATGGGTTGGTGCGACCAAAACCTCCAAAACCCGAAGTCGTGAAGTAACGTGGGCCATTGATCTATGGATCCTTGGGGACCCACCTCGACCGTTGTATCTGCGAGTTTGGAATTCACGCACAGGGAGAGAACAAATCCCGTTCGTTGGATCTATGCACGGAGGACCATAGCCGTGAGATCCAGAGGAAGGTGCATGAGGTCTAACCCCTTGGAAAGTGCACAGGAGAGTGGAATTTTGTGAAGTTCCAAAGTTTCGAATTTAATCAGAACTATCCATCGTCAGAGGACAGGTGGTAGAAGATCCGGGAATTCGAGGATTCAGACCTAGGAATATTTTCAAGAAGTAGAGGTGAATACCCGATGAGTTGGGAGCCACAACAATCCTAGCCATCTGTCGAGAAGGGACACGTGGAGAGAGATCAACATTTCATTGACTCGTAACTCAGAAAGTTAGACATAGGAGTCATGAGAACTCGTGAAGCCCGAGTTCGCAATTTGATCGCAACCGTCGATCAAAGGGAGGGCATGAACCGTTGATTGTCCAAGGAGATATCGAGGATCCGGAGAGGGGAGGTGAGCGGCCCTCCAACTTTGCGAAATGCAAAGTCCCCATTCGTAAAGAGTTGATCTAAGCTGTTGGGTCGCGGAAGATTGTGGACCGTTGATCTAACCTTGAGAATTCGGATTTCGGGATTTCGAGGAAAGGAGATGGACTAATTTCCACCTCTGTGATATGTGAAGTCCCAAAGCACTTGAGGGTTGGGCCTCGAGTCATAACAAGGGGTCACATGAATAGAGGTTAAGGAACGGAGCTAGCGCTGGGCTAGGGTCTTAGTTTGAGAGTTCGGGAGTCGAGTGAGTCAAGGTTGGCTCGTATGTGAATACCCGACGAGATAAGTCATGAAGTAGCTTTTAATTAGGATTTTGGTCACGGGTAGTGGTCACGTGGAGGAGGCTTGTGCATGGTGCTTGTTTGCATAGGAGAACAAAAAAAGAAAATTTAGAGGCTTTACACTATAGAATCTCCTTTAAAGGGGGAGGTGTGTTACAAATTGGTATCAAAGCATGGTTACAACACTTGGAATGTTTGGGCTCATGGATGAGTTGCGTAAAGACCACATTAAGGGGTTTAAAGGGCGATATCCTACCTTACTCCCTCCCTAAAAAGTCTGGTTAAGCCCTTATTATAGAAAAGAATTACAGCTTATTGTTGTGCATGTGTATGTATTTAAGAAATGTGAATTATGTGATGGTTATGAACTAATATAGTGTTAGCTAACAACAAGTGTTTTTTCTGCACTCAAGCAGTCGATCAACCGTGGGAAACTGCAATCATATAGAATGGTGATGTGCTACAAAGTGGGGGATGTCTCCCACAATAGAGACGAAGAGTCTGAGGAGAGGAGGGTGGTAGAGACCCCTCTGAATCTGGCTGAGACTGTGAGGAGTCTCATGGCCGAATTACAGAGCTGCAAGGCCGACAATGAGAGATTGATAAAAGAGTAAGAGAAGCAAACAAAAATTAATGCAGTCTTGCTGCAAAGTTTATCTGACATACAAAGACAACTGTAGCATGGACCTGACACCAGTCATGTGGACCG
This sequence comes from Picea mariana, assembly GCA_032191745.1. Taxonomy (NCBI): domain Eukaryota; kingdom Viridiplantae; phylum Streptophyta; class Pinopsida; order Pinales; family Pinaceae; genus Picea; species Picea mariana. The sequence continues at coordinate 7,278 of JASDQU010949642.1, read as the reverse complement.
ACGACAGACAAAGAGGAGTCGAAGTCCACCTGAGATACAGAAACGTGTCCCTTTAAGTGGTCGCACTGGGAGGAGTGCCTCGAGAAAGGTCCAACATGGAGACAGGGGACAAGCATCGGATGAATCCTCTTGAAAGGAAACTGACAACTCAGAGGGATATTCTAGTAGTAGAATTAGTTCACATTCTCAAAGAAAATGAAAGAAACGAAAGCACTCCAAAAGTCATAATCTCGAAGACTCCAAAATTCATAATCTCGAAGAATTCAGGAAGGCCAAACCACCCTCTTTTGATGGTGAGGTTAAGAAAGGAGAGGAGGCGGAAGCCTAGCTGCTTGGACTAAAAAAGTATTTGAGATTCCATGACTTCTCTGAAAAATTGAAGGCCCGAGTAGCCACTTTCAACCTGAATGGAAAGGCTTCCATTTGGTGGGAATGCCTTAAGAATGTGAAAGGGATTCATGAAGAGGACCTATCTTGGGAAAGGTTTGAAAAATACTTCAGGAAGAAGTATCTGTCGGAAAAATATTTCGACGAAAAGACTAAAGAGTTCTATGAACTCAAGCTGGGGAAAATCACCATAGAGGAATATGTCAGCAGATTCCTTGAGTTGTTGAGGTATGTACCCTACATAAAAGCAGAAAAGGAAAAGGTGCAACGATTTATTAGTGGGATACCTAAGGACTATCAAAACAGAACTGAGTTTGACGAGCCAAATACCCTATAAGACACTATCTGAAAGGAAAGATATTGTTATGAACAACTTGGGCAT
>JASDQU010949640.1:14590-32417 GCA_032191745.1 Picea mariana | reverse complement strand
TTTGAGAATCCTTGTTTGTCCTGTTGTTGAAGCCCCAGAAGGGAAGCGGGGCAGTCGAAGGACTATTGAGAAGAGAAGGGGCACATTTCCTGGGGTGGGACAAGCGTGTGGGGGATGAGGAATTGTAGGCTAGTTGCTAGATTTGGCACCTGAATCTAAGATTTTATGTTAATTAATAGACCTTAGACTAGCTTAGAACTTCCTTTTCCTGGGTAGAGTTTATCCCCAACTCGGGGGTGGCCCAGTGTTGAGATTATGAGCAGTGTGGTCTATGGTTGGGAGGAACGTGGAAGGTTTGCATGCAGTTGGTGTTTATTTCATGAGATAATTTTCTATCGTGTGCTCATTTCATTTTTTGTGTATGTAATTATGAGTTTTCTATTATGGAATCTCTGTTATTAGTTCTATGTATGAATTGATGTTGATGTGTGTTGTTTATTCTGCATAACTCTATTCATATCTAGAGCATCTATTTAATTGAATTGGTATCAGAGGTTAGAAATTTTAAGTGGCATAGCCCAACAGGTGGTTGGGGGTGATACAAAGTGGTATCAGAGCCCACTGTCCAACACTAAACCTGAGTGGGATAATTGAAAAAGTCCAGAGATGAGATTTGCAGAGTTGCAAGCAAGATATTTGACAAAATTCCAGAAAGAGTGTTCCTACAACGTGTTCAATAAAATGATTGTAGTGAAATTGAGAGAATTTCATGAGAAGTTTGGGAGAAATGAACCCAAAAGTTTGAATTAAGCATTTTCATATTCTAATTTGGGGAAATTTGAGCCTATGGAAGGCCTGATTTTGAAATTACAGAGCGTCACGGCGAAATTGGGTGTTTTCAGGAAAAAACCCCAAATTCTATGGTTAAATTTATGAAAAAATTGATGTGTAAAGAGTCAAATTACAGGTGTTGGAGATGAATTGATGGTTATAGGGATGAACTTATCCATATCAATCTTAATTATGGAGCTTCAATGGAGGCCCCGAAAATAATTTCAAAAATTGGGCTTTTTGGGGAAAATTGTGAAAATTCGGCAAAATTGAGAAAATTTTGAAATAGGCGAAATTGGGATTTTTTTCGTACCATGACGTCAGCCTGACGTGGAGGGTACATGTCAGATGAAATGGATGAGTGGTGATGTGTAAAACCATGGTGTTTATTCCACGGTGGAGGTACACGATGGCAGGGTAACAAAGGTTACATGTGAGTTGGCGCCATGGAGGCAATGCCTTCCTACCCGGCAGAACCCTAAAACGTGGACACGTGAAAACCCACGTTAACTGTTGAGGGGTCCAGGCTGGTTACATTAAACATAGGCATGGGGGTCGCAATCCACCAATGTTCAGCATGTCACCATGGCCCTAACCTTGGTTAGGTTTTGCAGTCCTTCCCCCCCTCGGTTTAAGGTCGACAGCTTGGGGGGGGTAATGTGACGTGGGTCGTCGATTTCCACTGACACCCTTTGCACGATGACCATTGGATTAAAATAACGAGAAACTTTGTGTGCCCAAAATTATGGGTTCAGGATGGAGCCATCCCATCCTCACGACCTAATGATATGGCACCATGTTGGCAGCCAAGGACCTGCGAGGCCCGAAATATGAAGTATGTGTGTCCTGGAGGTAAAGGCTAACAAGGAAAGGCCATGGTGGTCGAAGGATGATAAGTAATCACTCCAAAGTTCCAGGTGGACTTAGGATTCCATGTTGGCATCTGATTCATTACAAGTCAACTAAATTTCATAGAAATTATTAAAACATTACAAGAAATTTATAGTGTTTTCCAGATGTTGAATTTGCAAGGCATTTTTAAGGCCCTAAACAGTGTTTTTCTCTACTCAAAATAGTGTTCCTAAGGTGTATTTTTTAAAACCAAATGAAAGAGATTGGTGATATATTTCTAATGGTGCATTCCATTCGTAAATTGGAGTTAGTATGAGGGAGTTACAGGTCAAATAGTGAAGAGTAAATTTTAAGACCCAGTTAACTTCTGAAGGCCATAACTTCTTTCTCAGGAATCGGATTGAAGCACAGGAGAAGTCTATGGAAATATATTCAGCCATAGAACATAGTATTGGAGATAAATTAAAATTATGGGCACATTAAATATGTGTAAGAGGAAATAGAAGGTAGTTGTAGCGTTCAGGGCCAAAAATACTAATTGGAATGAAACTTCAGTAGGATATATTTAACATCCTAGAGCTCAGATGAAGATAAAAATTGGCCAGGATGTCCAAGGTATGGCTATGAAGGAAACTAGTTGAGTTCCTGTCAAATTGTCAAAGGAGCAAATGTAAGGATGCTTAAGCACATTTTAGAGTTTTACAGGGTCTAAAGGTGATCAAAAGAATTTTTTGGGTAATAATCAAATGACTATAACTCTCTGCTCAAAACTTAGAAATGAGCAAGAAAGTAGTCATTGGAAATGTTTTGGACTGAGGAGTCCATGTAATCACCCAGAATTGTGAGATAAGCCAGATAATTCACAGGGATTCAGAAAGAATATTTTTTTGTGACTATAAAGGGGCAAAATTGTGCATATGTTACCAAAATTATCTTCTTTCTTTAACCATAATTTTTAGAATTGTTATTTTATATAATGAATGTGTTGCAAGTAGAGATTAAGGTTGATGATAAATAATAGAAAATTTTCTTTAGAAAATTAGTATCTTTAGGTATGAGGAACAAGATAGGGTTAGTTCTTCAAAATAGGGAATGAATGCTTGAGGAAGCTACCAGTTGAAGATGACTTAAATCAGTGAGTAATATAAGGGACCTTCAATAGAAATATGATTGGCAAAAGAATTCCATATGACAATCATGCATATCAGATGGGGATGCTAGGTGGGAAAATCATCTACAATACATGATAATGCATATATCATAGGTTCATATGGTGATGCAAATAATGGGAATATGGACATATCATTTTATAGAATATGAGAGTCTGGAACTGATATCAAGAATGAGCAGAGGAACTTGAATAACTGAATTTTATATCAAGAATAACTCACAAGATGATCAAAGATTAAGACTGAAGAATGTTAAGGTATGTGTTTGGGTGCAACCATAAAGTATTAGGAAGCCACTACAGGTAATCCACTCATGTTAATCATAGTGCTCAATCGAATTTGGGCATAAGAGTAGATCATATAGTGAACGAAATAGTGAAATTCCATTCACTCCCAAAGAAGCCAATTTACATATAAGGAAGTACATTAAGGGAAGAACATTTCAAAAAGGATTGATATTTCAAGATGTCAAACTTTTAATAAAGGAAGGCAGAGTATACATTTGGAGATAAGGATAACATATTCAAGGAACAGTCACGTAGTTTGGGGGTGGTACTTCCATCATGTTTATCAGAGTAGCATAGTGGAAGCATGGTATATATATCACCACTACAAGGGTAAAGAAATGAAGGTGCATATAAGTAAATAGTGCCAGCAGATGCATAAATCAATATATTGTGTGTGAATTGGGTCTCAAATGATGCAATCAAATTCCTAGCAAAGGAATTACACAAAACTAAGTGCATTAGAGACTGGATGAAGTTTAGGAGTAATTTGAGATAGTGGAAAGGTACCATTAGATGGATACCAAGCTATACAGAGTCTTCTGCAACATTCGAGGAACTATGAAAACAATTAAAAAGAATGTTGAGTATATTCCAAAGGAATGAATGCATTGCCAGTAAGAGAACAAAAGGATACATTAATCTAGGAAGATTTGAGGTATTCTAGGAACAACAAAGAAAAGTGGTACATGAAGAAAGAGGTTGTCGCAATTACTGTAGCAACAATTATGTTATGGCTTGTTGGACATTCATACATAGTAGATGAAAATTGAATGCATATGCATTCATGAGCATGCTAGTGATGCAATATAAGTGCATATAGATATGTTGTAATAAATGTAGATTTGTTAAGATATATATATATATATATATATATGATGATGACTAGGAGTAGTTTATTGTTATATATATGATTATGAAGTTGTTAATGATGGATGTTGTGCCAGGAAAGAAATAATTATTGCATGGTTGCAAGTTACTCTAAAAATGTTGTTGAATATAGAAGGAAGCAACAAAAAGCTAAAGTGTGGATTATAAGACTTATAACAGAGACGTGAGAGATTTTATTCTTATCATCTAGCCAAGTAGCATTAAATTTATTTAATGGAAGTTATGCAGGTATGAGTTTTATGTAATTTTATTGCATAATTCCTAAAAAAAAAATTGGTAAGAATTTCCTGAGCCAGAGTTTATTTTATCATATTATTGTATTATTTGAATGCATTAATGGGAATAAGATACCACTAGGTGTGGTAAAGGTTGGAGACCTGTAATAATTATCAAATATTCTTAACTTTTGAATGCATACAATGACATAGTAGCATGTCATGCTAATTTGGTTATGAGTTAATAACCAAAGAAATAAAGGGTATGACCCTATTATAGGAATGGATGCCAAAAGAGCTAGTCATGTATGAGACCATGGCATCGTTTGTTATGGAAAGGTTTGGTTATGGAAAAGCTATGTACCACACAAATATTTAACGAAATTCCTACTTCTAAATAATGTTTGGACTACAACATTTTTGCTAGCACCAATGAACACCACAAAATTGTATTATTGGCGTAGTGTTTGGGTCGAAAAGGAAGGAATCCAAATAGTTGAGTAAGCAATAGAAAGTGTATGGAAAATGTGTCAAGGCATTCGCCAGGCTTTCCAATTTTCCAATGGTGAGATACATGAATTAGATATAGAGAATTATGGAGCCAATACAAGAGTGCATTGAACAGTAGGAATGAATAACCATGAAAGTGTGTAAGTGGTAGAGTTACACTTATGCATGATAAAAATGTTATGCTTGAATGCATTTGTGGACTGCATTTTTTTGAATGCATGTATATATGATATTAATGGGAAATGATTATGCTAACAGCTGAAATGATGTAATTATTACTAACGCATGAGGTTGAGAACATTTCAGGAGTTGTTAGATAATGCAACAAGAGAGTTGCAAGTTAAAGTAGTCACAAGAAAGCTATTTCAGAGGAACAGAGTAAAACCTTGGATGTTGATAATATATACGCAGAGAATGGTAATTTCATTCTTATAGTTAATAAATAGATTGTTAGTTGTGAGTGAATTGTTAAATATAAACAATTCTAAGATCACTTTTTAAACTTTGAAATTGTTACAATACAAGTATATAGTATATTATGCAAGAAGCACTAATAATCTATTGGAGGAATGTAAGATGGCAGTATTGTAGGAAAATTATTCTCTAGTATGGTGTTGCAAAAGGCCATTATAAAGATTGATGCCTGTTGTTGCAACAACCAAGAAAACTATAAGGTAGATTTTCATATTTTGGGAACAAGTTGAATTTCCTTATGAAACAAATTTGAATTTCTAAATGAAATTTTTATTATATTGTCTCATAATGATTGTATGTGTATGATACAGACGAGATAATATTTATTGAAGTTGGCATGCCAAGGAAGAACAATTATTGAAGGAGACATTGGATCCCTATACATGTAGAACCTTGGTGGGTTCTGGTAACGAGCAAGCGCTCTCCTTGTGTGAAATCCTTGGCAAGATGGATCGTTGAAGGACTGTGCAACAGTGAAAGAATGCCTGAGCATCGAAGGGTGAGTGCAGCAAGGAAGAGGAAGCTCAAGAATGCTATAGTGAGTTGATTTCTTTCCTGAGGCATCTTTGTGGAATAGAGAAACGGACTCTCCGTAGAAGTATGAAAACATGGATCTAGTGCTTGAAAAGAATAACACCAGAAGGATAAAAATATTCAATAGCAAATGCATGGAGATTTTTGAAGAATTTTGAATGTACACGTCTATAATGCAGTGAGGACAGTGAATAAATAAGGGGGAGGTAAATGTAATACCCCAGGTTAATTCCCAATGTAATTGTACATATGTTTAATACGATGGTGAGCTAGGATATTATAGGCCAGAGTGCCTATGTGATTATTAGGCTAGAGATCCCAGATTTCTAAAAGGTCAGCATGCACATATTGTAATTTGTAATCATACTCATATATTAATAAAAGTACACCATTGTTGCAGACCGACCCAACAAGAGAGATGGGGGGCTAAACTCCACTAGAAAGGGAAAGTTGGGGTCTAAGAGTCTAGGAAAGGGTTAAGCTAAGGGGGCTTAAGCCCAATGGAATATTATATTAATATTCCTTAAAGCTAAAGTTATGTATATGAATATATCTTAAGTTTTTAAAGTGTGGACAAGCGGGTTCTTTGAGTATCATGTGTCATAAAGGGCACATGCATATATATTTGGGGGATTTAGTACATTTCCCCATCATTTTTTGATTCATTTATTCCTTCATCATCTATACCAGGGGAGTGGACTCTACAACCACACATGTACATGGGACTTGAAGAGGTGGGTTGTCAGGTTCGTGGTCAAAGAGGCAGGTTGTCAGGCCCATTGTCGAAGAAGCAGGTTGTCAGGCCCATGAGCACTCTCCAGGTGAGAGAACTAATGGGAATTAATTCCCAAGCTGCCAATTTGCAAGTATAGGGCTCTGAGACTCATTGCCCAACCTGTTGCTAAAGCCCCGAAAGGGAAGTGAGGCAGTCGAAGGACTGTTGAGTAGAGACGGAGAACACTTCTTGGGGTGGAACATGCATGTGGGGGATGTGGGACTGTAGGTTGGTTGCTAGAGTCGACACTTGAATATGATAATTGTTGTTGATTGACAGACTTTAGAATAGCTTAGAACTTCCTTTGCCCGGGTAGAGTTTAGCCCCAATTCGAGGTGAACCACTACTGAGATTATGGGTAGTGTGGCCTATGGTTGGGAGGAATGTGGAAGGTTTGCATGCAATTCGTGTTTATTTCATGAGATAAGTGTTTATCATGTGCTCATTTCAATTACTCTGTGTGTAATTATGAGTTTTCTATTATGGAATCTATGTTATTATTTCTATGTATGAATTGTTGTTGTTATGTGTTGTTGTATTCTGCATAACTTCGTTTGTATGGAGAGCATCTATTTAATTGAATTGGTTTCAGATGTCATAAATTTTAAGTAGCATAGCCCAACAGGTGGTTGGGGAAGCTACATCAACCTCTCCACTGATTGAACTAAAATAATGCAGTTCCAGGGTGTTTAAATGCATGGGATGTTCCCAATGTCAGGGTGGGGTGCAGTGTCAGTGGTTGGGGTGTAATGTCAGGGTGTTTAAATGCATGGGATGTTCCCAATAATTGTGTCAAAAAATATAATAAAATAATGTCATCATCCCATAAATAATAATAATAATAATAATAATAATAATAATAATAATAATATATTTTATTCCTCTGGATTTAAGCTAGACACTAAATGACCTCTGAGAAAGAAACACATATTCTTAACCATTAGACCCACTCAAATTGTATGGTTAAAAACATACTTAAAAAAATATATTTTATTTACATAGAATACAAAACATTAAAAATATTACCATTTAAAATTATTAACTAATATGCATATAAAATATAACATAAATTCTCCATTTAAAAAAATATAATAAAATATTGAGAAAATATATCGTTTAAAATAAAGAATTTATAAAAATAAAAATAAAAATATCACTATATATTAAATCAAGAGAAACCATTTTAACGTTAAAGTGTTTATTTATGAAGAGCACATTAGAAAGAGAAAGTCCATTGTCTAATGGATAGGACAGAGCTCTTACAATTTTGAGTTATGTGCCATTTCTTTTAGGGGACTATTTTATTATTCCCAATGAAACTAGGTCCGAGGACACGAGGTACGAAACTATTCCTTCTTTCAAGAACTATTATCTGGTACCTCCCATTGGATCTCCCTCCATCTAGAGTGGCATGATAAATAGCCTATACGTTACCCTTATTCCAGAGCTCTCAAAGGGAGGCACAGCCACTACTATTATTACTTTTTGGTGCAGTGGGACCAGTAGATGAGAGTTTTCTTCTTTAAACCAAGATGCCCAACTTGATATATTTAAAAAAAAAAACCAAAATAACAATTAGATGCATATGGGATCTCTAGTGTTTAAAAGTATAGTGCTTAAAAATATAGTTATAGATAGTAAGTTAGGGTATTCAAAGATACTAAATTTTGAGAATAGATATTATTTTGCATATAATGATAATATTAAAATATTATTACATCTAAATAAAATGTTGTGCAATAAAAAATTAGAGGATAAAATAAAATTAAAATGTTTTTTATCAATCAAAACTATATAAGGAGGTGATCGAGTTTAATTTAAAACATCAAAATTTAAAACTCTCTATGTTTTGACTAGGGTAAAAGAAGAAAATCAACATTGCTAAAGTAAGTTTCATACTAAAATTGGACATTGGACAATTCTCAAAAGGTGGTGGGTTGAAAGAATCTAACATTTTGTGGCATTAACAAGGTTGAAGATGTAAAATGCATTCTCTTAGAATTTTCTGAGTATACCCAAATTAGATCTCAATTTCAAAAAATTTGTCACAATGCCAACATTTCTAACCTTCTAACTTATCAAAACTATGGTGATCTTACAACACTAAAGCAGAAATAAAATTTAAAAAAAAAATACAAATAATCTCTTACTTACTTAATGATAGATCAAATCTAATCTTAACCATCATCATTAAAAAAACTCTAGAAAAAAACATACAAACCATCATAACTATTAATAATAAATAAAACAACTAAAGGGAAAAAAACATAAAAGAGTATAAATTCTTACAACATGTATGAAAGAAAATACTTATAAATTCTTACAGTCTATGAAATAAAGAAAGACAGTTAGATGAATGAATAACAAAATTCAACATTGAAGAAAATCTAGTCTATGAAGAAAATCAACATTGCTAAAAAGTAAGCTTCATACTGAAATTGAGCATTGGACAATTCTCAAAAGGTGGTGGGTTGAAAGAAATCTGACATTTTGTGGCATTAACAAGGTTGAAGATGTAAAATACATTCTCTTAGAATTTTCCAAGTATATCCAAATTAGATCTCAATTTCAAAAGATTTATCATAGTTCCAACATTTCTAACCTTCTAACTTATCAAAACTATGGTGATCTTAGAATACTAAAACAAAGAAATAAAATTAAAAAAAAAAATCAAATAATCTCTTAATTACTTATAAATCAAATCTAATCTTAACTATCATCCCAAAAAAAAAAAAAAATTAAAAAAAAACATAAAACCATATAACTATTAATAATAAATAAAAAAACCTAAAAAAGACATAAAAGTATAAATTCTTACACCATGTATGAAAGAAAATACTTATAAGTAGTCAGCAGATAATAAAAAAAAAATCTATATATTCTTAGAATCTAAACGTACAAAACTAAGAGAAATAAATCTAAACATACAAAACTAAAAGTAAAAATGAATCAATAGTGTTGTACAAAACTAAGAGAAATAAATCAATAGTGCTGAACATGTATGAAAAAAAAAACTTATAAATTCTTACAATCTATGAAATTTCATAGACTGTAAGATGAATGAATAACAAATAGTACTGAGCATGTATGAAAAAAATGCTTATAAATTCTTACAGTCTATGAAATTTCATAGATTGTAAGATGAATGAATAACAAAAAATATTATAACAAGGGCTTACAATACATAGGAGGAAGATTAAAAAAACACAGGAGTACAAACCATGTGTTCGGAAATCTTCCAAATTCAGGAAGCTACACACACAATGAGTCAATCAAATCTAGAACTGAACATACCACGCAAAGAAAAGCTACTCCTACACACAGGTTGATGACATTAATCAATTCAGTGTCGACAATGGAGCCTAGGGTTAAATTCCCAAACAGGCTGCCCGCTCTCCGGGCCCAATCCAGCGTTTTGAGTATTGTTTGCAGGTAAGTAATACTGCAAAGACGCCATGTCCTGCCGTTGGCCATCCATGGCTACTTCTTGATGCTGCAGTCGTTGTTGTTCGCGGCGTGCCATTTCAGTTTCCTGCATACGGGGTAAAAGATCTGAAACTGAAGAAAGTTCATGTGTCTGAAAAGGGTTTCCTATATTCTCATTAAAAAAGCAAGGTTTACCTGCGCTCCATCAATGGGAAACTCGGACCTGCCAATTCCATCACCGGCTTGACAATTAGTAGTGCTGGATGAACCCATCACGCTTATTTCCAATGCTTTCTCCCATTCATTCACTGCATGATTGCTTTCAGAATTAGCCTCTTCGTCTGTGACCTTTGACCTGAAAGTGACTCCATCTCGAGGACGCTCGGCACCTTGATCAGCATCCCACCAGCTTACCCATGGCCTCTCTTTCTGCACTGCAACCTGCTGAGTTTCCTCCTTGAAACGTGGACACGTGAAAACCCACGTTAATTGTTGGAGGGTCCAGGGTGGTTACATTAAACATAGGCATGGGGGTCACAATCCACCAATGTGCATCGAGTCACCAGGGCCCTAACCTTGGTTAGGTTTTGCAGTCCCTCCGCCCCTCGGTTTAAGTTCGACAGCTTGGGTGGGGGGGGGCAATGTGACGTGGGTCGTCGATTTACACTGACACCCTCTGCACGATGACCATTGGATTAAAATAATAAGAAAATTTGTGTGCCCGAAATTATGAGTTCGGGATGGATCCATCCCATCCTCATGACCTAATGATATGGCACCATGTTGGTAGCTAAGGACATGCGAGGCCCGAGGTAAAGGCTAACAAGGAAAGACCATGGTGGTCGAAGGATGATAAGTTATCACTCCAAATTTCCATGTGGATTTAGGATTCCATGTCGGCATCTGATTTGTTACAAGTCAGCTAACTTTCATAGAAATTATTAAAAAAATACTAGAAATTTATAGTGTTTTCCAGATGTTGAATTTGTAGGGCATTTTTTAGGCCCTAAACAGTGTTTTTCTCTACTCAAAATAGTGTTCCTAAGGTGTATTTTTTAAAACCAAATGAAAGAGATCGGAAATAGATTTCTAACGGTGCATTCCATTTGTAAATTGGAGTTAGTATGAGGGAATTACAGGTCAAGTATGAGGGAATTACAGGTCAAATAGTGGAGAGTAAATTTTAAGACCCAGTTAACTTTTGAAGGCCATAACTTCTTTCTCAGAAATCGGATTGAGGCACAGGAGAAGTCTATGGAAATATATTCAGCCATAAAACATAGTATTGGAGATAAATTAAAATTATGGGCACATTAAAGATGTGTAAGAGGGAATAGAAGGTACCTATAGCGTTCAGGGCCAAAAATACTAATTGGACTGAAACTTTAGTAGGATATATTTAACATCCTGGAGCTCAGATGAAGAAAAAAATTGGTCAGGATGTCCAAGATATGGTTATGAAGGAAACTAGTTGAGTTCCTGTCAAATTGTCAAAGGAGAAAATGTAGTTCATCTCAAAGGAGATGAGGTAGTTCATCTCATCGACAAGGCTTTCCAATGTGTTGGAAAACATTGCATTAATTGCAATATTCCTTAAAATCTACAAATACTGAAAACCACCATAATCTTACACATAATACCTTATGATTCATTGCTTTATCGACATTATGTCCTCCCTGCAATGCCTTTGTGAGACTCATACAAGATCATGGCATGTTCATGGTCTAAACACACCTCCGCATAATTTCGTTGATGCCAAGCTTGTATAGGTGCCTGGTGTTGGGGAATAAGGTGGAACATGACATGAAACAAAGAACATAGTACTGCAGATAATCGAAGAGGAACAAAAAAAAATTGAAGACAAAGGGTTGTGTCTAAAAACACCATTACAACACTTAAGCATAACGCACTATGATCAAAACATCACAGTGCATATTGGATCTTGATCACCTGATTGCCATGATGAAAATGACCCAAGGGGTCTTTTATTTATATTCTCAATATCTAACCAACATCCATAGAATCTAGAAGATCTTATCCACATATAATTTTTTAGTGTTATAGTTGACTCTGCCAAATCCGCTCTGTTGAGTCGACTCAATAGGGATGCTCCACCTAACTTCCTACATGTCCAACTCGTAGTTGATTACTGGGTTGGTTGATCCATCGACCAACTACCTTCAACTGTTGGGCAATTTTTTGACCGACATGAATGTCGACTACGCAACCAATTGGTGTAGTGTGTTGTTCAATCATCCAACCGACTGTATCCAGATGTAGGTCAACTGTAGTACCCCAAGTTAATCCCTAGTGTAATTGTGCATATGTTTTATAAGATGTTGAGACAAGATATTATAGGTCAGAGTGCATATGTGATGGTTAGGCTAGAGAGCCTGGATTGATAAAAGGCTAGCGTGCCTGTATTTTAATTTGTAATCATACTCATATATTAATAAAATTACACCATTGTTGCAGATCAACCCAACAAGATAAAAGGGGGGATAAACTCCACTAGAAAGAGAAAGGGGGGGATAATAGTCTAGGAAATGGCTAAGCTAAGGGGGATTAAGCCCAATGGAATATTATATTAATATTCCTTAAAGCTAAAGTTATGGATATGAATATATTCTAAGTTTCTAAAGTGGGGAAAAGGGGGATCCTTGATTTCCATGTGTCATAAAAGGCACATGCATATGTATATTTGGGGGATTTGGTACATTTCCCTGTCATGTTTTATTCATGTATTCCTTCATCATTTGTACCAGCGAAGTGGACTCTACAACCATACATGTACGTGAGAGTTGTTTCTAGCCAAGACTTGAAGAGGCCGGTTTTCAAGCACGTGGTTGAAGAGGTGGGTTGTTGGGCCCGTGGTCGAAGAAGCAGGTTATCATGCTCGTGAGTGCTCTCTCCAGGTTAGAGAACTACTAAGAATTAGTTCCCAAGGTGCCAAGTTGCAACTATAGGGCTTTGAGAATCATTGTTTGTCCTGTTGTTGAAGCCCCAAAAGGGAAGTGGGGCAGTCGAAGGATTGTTGAGAAGAGAAGGGGCACATTTCCTAGGGTGGGACAAGCGTGTGGGGGATGAGGAATTGTAAGCTAGTTCCTAGATTTGGCACTTGAATCTAAGATTTTATGTTAATTAATAGACCTTAGACTAGCTTAGAACTTCCTTTTCCTGGGTAGAGTTTATCCCCAACTCGGGGGTGGCCCAGTGTTGAGATTATGAGCAGTGTGGTCTATGGTTGGGAGGAACGTGGAAGGTCTGCATGCAATTGGTGTTTATTTCATGAGATAATTTTCTATCGTGTGCTCATTTCATTTTTTGTGTATGTAATTATGAGTTTTCTGTTATGGAATCTCTGTTATTAATTCTATGTGTGAATTGATGTTGATGTGTGTTTTTTTATTCTGCATAACTCTATTCATATCTAGAGCATCTATTTAATTGAATTGGTATTAGAGGTTAGAAATTTTAAGTGGCCTAGCACAGCAAGTGGTTGGGGGTGCTACAAAGTGGTATCAGAGCCCACTTTCCAACACTAAACCTACGTGGGACAATTAACAAAGTCCAGAGATGAGATCTGCAGAGTTGCAAGCAAGATATTTGACAAAATACCAGAAAGAGTATGCCTACAACGTGTTCAATAAAATGATTGTAGTGAAATTGAGAGAATTTCATGAGAAATTTGGGAGAAATGAACCCAAAAGTTTGAATTAATCATTTTCAGATTCTAATTTTGGGAAATTCGAGCCTATGGAAGGCCTTATTTTGAAATTACAGAGCGTCATGGAGAAATTGGGTGTTTTCGGGAAAAACCCCCAAATTCTATGGTTAAATTTATGAAAAAATTGACGTGTAAGAGTAGAATTACAGATAATGGAGCCGAATTGATAGTTATAGGGATGAAATTATCCATATAAATCTTAATTATGGGGCTTCAATGGAGGCCTCGAAAATATTTTCAAAAATTGGGCTTTTTGGGGAAAATTGTGAAAATTCGGCAAAATTGAGAAAATTTTGAAATAGGCAAAATTAGGATTTTTTTCGTACCATGACGTCAGCCTGAAGTGGAGGGTACGTGTCAGATGAAATGGATGAGTGGTGATGTGCACCACCATGGTTTTTAGGCCACGATGGAGGTACACGATGGCAGGGTAGCAAAGGTTACATGTGAGTTGGCGCCATTGAGGCAATGCCTTCCTACCCGACAGAACCCCGAAACGTGGACACGTGAAAACCCACGTTAATTGTTGGGGGGTCCAGGGTGGTTACATTAAACATAGGCATGGGGGTCTCAATCTACCAATGTGCACCACGTCACCAGGACCCTAACCTTGGTTAGGTTTTGCAGTCCCTCCCCCCCTCAGTTTAAGGTCGACGGCTTGGGGGGGGGCAATGTGACGTGGGTCATCGATCTACACTGACACCCTCTGCACGATGACCATTGGATTAAAATAACAAGAAACTTTGTGTGCCCGAAATTATGGGTTCGGGATGGATCCATCCCATCCTCACGACCTATTGATATGGCACCATGTTGGCAGCCAAGGACCTGTGATGCCCGAAATATGCAATATGTGTGTCCTGGAGGTAAAGGCTAACAAGGAAAGACCATGGTCGTCGAAGGATGATAAGTTATCGCTCCAAATTTCCATGTGGACTTAGGATTCCATGTCGGCCTCTGATTTGTTACAAGTCAGCTAACTTTCATAGAAATTATTAAAAAAATACTAGAAATTTATAGTGTTTTCCAGATGTTGAATTTGCAGGGCATTTTTTAGGCCCTAAACAGTGTTTTTCTCTACTCGAAATAGTGTTCCTAAGGTGTATTTTTTAAAACCAAATGAAATAGATCGGCAATAGATTTCTAAAGGTGCATTCCATTTGTAAATTGGAGTTAGTATGAGGGAATTACAGGTCAAATAGTGGAGAGTAAATTTTAAGACCCAGTTAACTTCTGAAGGCCATAACTTCTTTCTCGGGAATCTGATTGAGGCACAAGAGAAGTCTATGGGAATATATTCATCCATGGAACATAGTATTGGAGATAAATTAAAATTATGGGCACATTAAAGATGTGTAAGAGGGAATAGAAGGTACTTGTAGCGTTCAGGGCCAAAAATACTAATTGGACTGAAACTTCAGTAGGATATATTTAACATCCTGGAGCTCAGATGAAGATAAAAATTGGTCAGGATGTCCAAGATATGGTTATGAAGGAAACTAGATGAGTTCCTGTCAAATTGTCAAAGGAGCAAATGTAAGGATGCTTAAGCACAGTTTAGAGTTTCACGGGGTCGAAAGGTGATCAAAAGAAGTTTTTGGGTAATAATCAAATGACTGTAACTCTCTGCTCAAAACTTAGAATTGAGCAAGAAAGTGGTCATTGGAAAGGTTTTGGACTGAGGAGTCCATGTAATAACCCAGAATTGTGAGATAAGCCAGATAATTCACAGGAATTCAGAAAGAATATTTTTTTGTGACTATGAAGAGGCAAAATTGTGCATATGTTACCAAAATTATCTGCTTTCTTTAACCATAATTTTTAGAATTGTTATTTTATATAATGAATATGTTGCAAGCACAGATTAAGGTTGATTATAAATAATAGAAAAATTTCTTTAGAAAATTGGTATCTTTAGGTATGAGGAACAAGATAGGGTTAGTTCTTCTAAATGGGGAATGAATGCTTGAGGAAGCTACCAGTTGAAGATGACTTTAATCAGTGAGTAATATAAGGGACCTTCAATAGAAATATGATTGGAAAAAGAATTCCATATGACAATCATGCATATCAGATGGCGATGCTAGGTGGGAAAATCATCTGCAATACATGATAATGCATATATCATAGGTTCATATGGTGATGAAAATAATGGGAACATGGACATATGATTTTATAGAATATGAGAGTCTGGAACTGATATCAAGAATGAGCAGAGGAACTTGAATAACTGAATTTTATATCAAGAATAACTCACGAGATGATCAAAGATTAAGACTGAAGAATGTTAAGGTATGTGTTTGGGTGCAACCATAAAGTATTGGGAAGCCACTACAGGAAATCCACTCATGTTAATCATATATAGTATATCATATAGTGAATGATACTAAATTTTTAGTAGATCATATAGTGAATGAAATAGTGAAATTCCATTCACTCCCAAAGAAGCCAATTTACATATAAAGAAGTACATTAAGGGAAGAACATTACGAAAAGGATTGATATTTCAAGATGTCAAACTTTTAATAAAGGAAGGCAGAGTATATGCTTAGAGATAAGGATAACATATTCAAGGAACAATCACGTAGTTTGGGGGTAGTACTTCTATCATGTTTATAAGAGTAGCATAGTGGAAGCATGGTATAAATATCACCACTACAAGGGTGAAGAAATGAAGGTGCATATAAGTAAATAGTGCCAGCAGATGCATAAATCAATATATTGTGTGCATATTGGGTCTCAAATGATGCAATCAAATTCCTAGCAAAGGAATTACACAAAACTAAGTGCATTAGAGACTGGATGAAGTTTAGGAGTAATTTAAGATAGTGGAAAGGTACCATTAGATGGATACTAAGCTATACAGAGTCTTCTACAACATTCGAGGAACTGTGACAACAATTAAAAATAATGTTGAGTATATTCCAAAGGAATGAATGCATTTCCAGTAAGAGAACAAAAGGATACATGAATCCAGGAAGATTTGAGGTATTCTAGGAACAACAAAGAAAAGGGGTACATGAAGAAAGAGGCTGTCGCAATTACTGTAGCAACAATTATGTTATGGCTTGTTGGACATCCATACATAGTAAAAGAAAATGGAATGCATATGCATTCATGAGCATGCTAGTGATGCAATATTAGTGCATATAGAGCACAGGCAGGACACCTGGCCCACATCTGGCATGTATCTCTTTTTTACAGTCAAGTTTTAATAGGAAGGGTCCTTTTTTATTAAAAAAAAAATATATATTAGTGCATATAGATATGTTGTAATAAATGTAGATTTGTTTATATATATATATATATGATGATGGCTAGGAGTAGTCTATTGTTATATATATGATTATGAAGTTGTTAATGATGGATGTTGTGCCAGGAAAGAAATAATTATTGCATGGTTGCAAGTTAATCTAATAATGTTGTTGAATATAGAAGGAAGCAACAAAAAGCTAAAGTGTGTATTATAAGACTTATAACAGAGATGTGGGAGATTTTATTCTTATCAGCTAGCCAAGTAGCAATAAATTTATTTAATGGAAGCTATGCAGGTATGAGTTTTATGTAATTTTATTGCATAATTGCTAAAGAAAATTTTGGTAAGAATTTCTTAAGCCATAGTTTATTTTATCATATTATTGTATTATTTGATTGCATTAATGGGAATAAGATACCACTAGGTGTGGTAAAGGTTGGAGACCTGTAATAATTATCAAATCTTCTTAACTTTTGAATGCATACAATGACATAGTAGCATGTCATGTTAATTTGCTTATGAGTTAATAACCAAAGAAATAAAGGGTATGACCCTATTATAGGAATGGATGCCAGAAAAGCTAGTCATGTATGAGACCATGGCATGGTTTGTTATGGAAAGGTTTGGTTATGGAAAAGCTATGTACCACACAAATATTCAATGAAATTCCTACTTCTAAATAATAGTTGGACTACAAATTTTTTGCTAGCACCAATGAACGCCACAGAATTATATTATTGGTGTGGTGTTTGGGTCGAAAAGGAAGGAATCCAAATAGTTGAGTAAGCAATAGAAAGTGTCTGGAAAATGTGTCAAGGCATTTGCCACACTTCCCAATTTTCCAATGGTGAGATACATGACTTAGATATAGAGCATTATGAAGCCAATACAAGAGTGCATTGAACAGTAGGAATGAATAATCATGAAAGTGTGTAAGTGGTAG
>JASDQU010949639.1:8240-22966 GCA_032191745.1 Picea mariana | reverse complement strand
TATAAACACCATAATGAGATTTCATGAAAATAATAAAAGGATGACCAAAGCCACAAAAAGGGAAGTGGAGAAGATGCACACATGATGAAACACAAGTGGACATCTTTGTTCTTCTACTATGTTAGAAGCAATAGGCACCCAACTATTGCACATTCATTACAATATGAATATATATGTTAAAATATTCCTTGATATATATGTACATATTTTCATTAAAGTTTAATGAGAAATATTTATACAAAAAGTATTGTTTATATTACATAAACAATATATATTAATATATATCTAAATATATTAAAAAAAATTAATATATATATTATAAATAAACTATCTATTAGAATAAAAAACAATATATATTAATATATGCTTAAATATCTTAAAAAATTATGTATACTCCTATATGCCCAAATATCCAAATGGTGCTAAGTGCATATTGTCATGGGACCTCCTTGCATAAAGAATAGTGCCTCATCACAAGCCACACCATACTTAGTGCATAGGGAGTGGCACCTTATCGCATATCGCCATACCTCTTTCTTACACATACTCTTTACTCTTTTCTTTTTCCAATGGGAAAAGTTCTCCATTATATTAATATATAATGTGTTCTCCAAAGCGAGAACTTACAATAGCAGCATCAAAATATTTTATACAATAGATATCCAACTTTCGCTTGTAGTGGTCTCTCGACCAACTATGATGGAAAATTCAAGATAAAAACTATCGAAATTACAAAGCAATAAAATCTAATGGGAGTGAGCAGTCCTACAATCAAAACTTTTGTAACTAATAAAGATAGTGAAATCTATTATGACCCTAAGATTTTACGGAAAACAGATCAAAGAAGATCAGAACAAAGAGAGGTGCTAATCTTATAAGAGAGGTAGAAAATGAGAAATCCTCTCATGACCATCTATCTAGAGGTTAAATGTGATGAAACCCAATTTTGCCTAAAGAGATGCTTTAGAGAGTTGGTCTGCTAATTTATTATGCTAGCGATAGATGTGTGTGAAGCTGATTTTTTTAAAGGCCAGTTGGAGATTCCTAATTTTGTCCTTCCAAGAAGAGAGAGACATTGCTTGGAGGTCGTCCTTCTTTTTTATCCAATCAATGATGATCCTGGAATCCCCAAGGATCTGAAGATTTTCTAAATCAATTATGGAAGCTAAGTAAAATGTGGCCCAGGAGCCCAATAATTCTGCTCTAGTATTGGTGCCCGGTTCGCAGTGGAAGGTCCATTTATATATGGAGTTATTTGTGATTCTAATAAGACCTCCAGCACCAGTCTGCTCACCATTAGATTGCCCTGCTCCATTAAACCACCCTGTGGGAATGTCCTCTAAGTCTGGAAACTGTTTCTTGTGTTGCAATCTGGTCTTCAGAGAGTGTAACTTATGGAAGCTAAGTAAAGTATGGCCCAGGGGCCCAATAATTCTGCTCTAGTATTGGTGCCTGGTTTGAAGTGGAAGGTCCATTTATATATGGAGTTATTTGTGATTCTAATAAGACCTCCAACACCACTCTGCTCACCATTAGATTGCGTTGCTCCATCAAACCACCCTGTGGGAATGTCCTCTAAGTCTGGAAACTGTTTCTTGTGTTGCAATCTGGTCTTCATAGAGTGTAACTTATTCCAGGATTTAAAAATGCCAAGAGTTTTGTATACTGCAGTGTCAGTCGAGGGGTTTCCATTTTAAAAAATTATAGAGTTCTTGATTAGCCAGATCTCCCAACAAACCAGAGGAGGGAGATGCTTCTGGTTATGCTCTTTAGTAGTCCAGTGATCAAAGAAACTCGTGAGGTTGGGCCCTTCCCAAGTGGATGAGAGGTTGAGGATCAATTTAATTTTGTCCCAGACAGTCCTGGTAAAGGAGCATCTAATGAAGAGGTGGTCTGCAGATTCAACATCCGAGTGGCATAAATGGAAGACATTTGGACCAATCCATCCTTTCTTATGGAGAATATCACGTGTTCAATTTATACATAGTTAGAAGCTAGGTGAAGAGTTTGATTTTGAGCGGGAGCTGCCATGACAACATTTGCTTTCTCCAACCTCTAAGATTTGTATGTCAGTGTGTATTTGCAATGTCAGAACAAATATTCTAGATTGTTAAATAACCAGAGTGGTTTCCCCCCAACCATTGAACAAAATCTACTGAGTTATTTAGATGAATACCCGACAGGGTCATATCTGCACAGTAATTATCCCAGATATTTGCTAGATTTGCGCTAAGTCCGAGGGCATTGCTCAAGATCTAGCTATCAGGAGCGCAGGATGAGATGAAATGGATCCTAGCTTGATAGAGGAACCAAACATTGCGAGTGTGAAGGTGAGATACCAGATCTGGGGGAATAATAAAGTGATCTCTCAAACCGAGAATGCAATCGTTCCCAATCTCAATAGAAGAACCCGATCCAGGGAGCCAGCAGACCCATCGGGTGATTAAATGCTTATCTTTAATTAAATTTATCCAGAAAAAGGAAGTAGCTTAAATTTTCTCCTTAAATTTTGATTTAATAATATTTTTAATAGTATTCTTGTTCTGCAAAATAGTCTCTTCCTTGATTCCCCAATGTCTTAGCCAAGACTGGTCATCTTTATGCCATCCCTGATTGAGTCGAAGGTAGTTACAGATGGAGTTTGAAGCAATTTTAGGAAGCCTCTTGTATTCCATGTTGTTTAACTTGTTCTTATACATCAATTATCTAGTCATAGCCGCGCTCTCAATGAGGGAAAGGCTCACCTCTAAGAGGAGGATAGGATAGGGCGTATTTCCTTTAATTGTGAGATTATATGTTATAAAATTCTTTTGGATTTGCTTTATCTTTCTCCAAGATTCATGAGAGATACTACATCCCCAAACTTTGCATCCATAAATTAACAGGTGTAACTAGAGTCTCGAAGATGAGTTTCTTTTTATCCCATATCCAAAGTTTGACTGATTTACAATTGTTTTCGAGCCCATAATAAGCTTTCCATATTATCCTTTTCTCAATGTTATAATTCTAGTCGAGCTTGTGGTCAATATCGATTCCAAAATATTTGTATGAAGTCACTTGCTCCAAGTTGTTGTTTTCATATACAAAGGTATCATAAGTGGTCTTATTGGAATTAATGATCATGAATTTAGTCTTGTTAGTATTAACGATCATACACATATTGGAGTAGAAATCCTTGAGGATTCTTAGTTTCTTTCCAATATCGTGGGGACTCCTCGGCATAAGAATGATATCATCAACATAAAGAAGAAGATTAATGACTATACTAGTGAGAGTACAACTGGCACAACTTGCTTCCTCCAAAGTATCTTCTAGCTTGTCAATTAAATGCCAAAAAGGGTAGGGGACAAGGGACAACCTTGCTTGACTCCAATATTGTATCTTATTTCTTTTGACCATCCCTCAATGTTATTAAACTTGGAAATAATGTTCTTGTACAAACTTATTGCAGTATACTTCAAATCGAAAGGCACTTTTATCTCTTCCAACCTATCCCAAAGGTTTTTCCTGGGAACCGTGTCAAAATATTTTTTAAAGTCAACAAAAAAAAATAAAAAATGGTATTTGTATTGATGAAATCCTCTTTAATGATCCTAAAGGTAACAAGATGGTCTACAATTGAATGATATCTTCTAAATTTGGCATGGAATTTAGTTGTTTTATCATGAATTTCTAGCTATAGACTAATCTTATTTTCCAAAATAATTCTGTATAGCTTGGCTAAAATCAGGCTAATCATAATGGTCCTATAATTAGAGGGAATGTTTCTATCCCCATTTTTAAAAGTAGGAACAATGAGGCTTTGCATCCAGGGTTTAGGGAAGCCCTGCTTAACTACTAAATTGAAGATCTTGTGTATGTGAGGGATGAAGACAGGCCCTCTGATTTTAAAAATTTCAGCTTGGTATCCTTCATTGTCTTTAGCTTTCACATTTGCAAGCCACTTAACCCCGATCTCTATGTCATCCAAAGAAAAAACTTCATCCTCTGTAGGAACAATAAGAATGATGTCCATGGCATTAGGTAACTCACACAGACTTTTAAGGTAGGAATTCCAGTACCTTAAGGGGATCATATTATTTTCTTTAGTATTGCATATTAGAATTTGTCTCCATAACTTCTTAGGATCAAGCTTAAATAGTTGTGAAATCCACTCTTTCCTTTTATTGTTATAGTGCCTTTTTTTCCATTTAATTAGGGATTTGTATTATTGATCTTATAGAGTTTTAATAACTCATTAGACACATCCCTAATGGATTTCCTAGCAATTTTACAATATATATCATACCTAGGGTTGGTTGTTCTATTATTCTTTTTACAACACACCTCGAAAGAGAGCTTGTTAATAGAAGTGGAAAGGGTAGTTGTAAAATTATGATATAGGTCTTCAATGTTGTCCTTATAATTTAGGATAGGTAATTCCCTATTTAAATCCTTTAAGAAAAGATCAACTTTACTTTTTTCAAACAGTATATGCCTTTGATTATTAGAATTTTCTTCAATGGCATTCTTGTGCATGAAAAAGTTTAAAGTTAGGGTTAAAGGTCTATGATTAGAGTCAGGTTCATGGTCATAATTTAAAAGGTCCAAAGTTACTATTTGGTTGGAAATGGGGATATTAGATATCACATAATCCACGACACTACTACCCAATCCATGAATACAATTCATCTAGTTAGATTTAGGTCACTTTATTACTTGATTGCAAATTATTAGGTCTTGAGAGATGCAGATCTTGAATAGCTCAATACTAAACAAATTTACAGTAAGGTCATCAAATCTTCTTTTGTAGTTATTAGCTAAAACAAGGTCCTCATCTAGCCATAAAGGATTATGGTTGGAATAATTGCTTAAAAGAATAGCTTGGTTAGTTGTAGTCCTTACATTAAAGTCTCCTAGCAGGAGGATATTACCTTCATTTATCAAAGTATAAATATCTTGTTCTAAATTATTATAAGGAAAGTTTCTATCTAGATTGTTTTTCTTATAAAAAGTAGAATTAATAAGTGCAAAATATAAAATGGATATATACATCTTCTTAGCATTGATGTATGAAATTTCTATCCAAATGTACTGATCGAGAGGGTCGATCTTATGGAGTTAAGTGTGAAGAGAAATGTTCTTTCTAATATAACAAGCTATACCTCCCGTTGTAACATAGTTTAAATTTTCACAAAATTTAGAAATAAAACTTAGACTTATTTCTTAAATAAGTTAAATAGGATATTAGGGTTTATTTCAATTTTTAGATTTCTTTATTTTTCAAAATATCTAAAAAAAAAATGTTTGATAAAATCTTAAAAAATATTTTAATTTTTAAAATGTTGCAATTTAGCATAATTTATTCGCTATACAACTTTCTTTATATAGTAGAAACTTTATATTATATGATTTTTCTAATAAAACGTGCAACTCCTATTGAAGGATTGATTACACACTCGACGTTTTAAATCGAGATTTCATATCCATTCACCCCCCCGCATGTTTAATGTTTAACAAAGGGTAGGGGGGTTGTGAAACTTAACCTTGGTTGAGATTCCAGTGACATGGCATGTGCTAATGAATCCCCCCCCCCCCATTAATGACAAATCGCCGCGTGTCTCGGGTGACACAATCAAATGGTAAAAATAGGAAATGATATTTTATTTGATTTTCAATTCAATTTTTCACCAATCCGAAATCGCCAAATATCCAGTGAAATGATAAATATAGAGCCAATGATATCTTTGATCCAATCCTTTCATTGGACTCTTTTGAATTATACCAACAATCGACTCAAAACTTTAGGGATTTAATGGACCATTACCATGCTTGGGAATCTGATTTGGAAAAACTCTTATTTCCATTCCTTCCAAGAGAAATATAATTTACAAAAATGGGTCTGTGCTCATTGAAATAACTCCCTAATCCATTTCCGAAATTCTAAGATGACCATTAAACCCTAACAATGAAATGCTAAATGAGACTGTATTAGCTAAATGTCTCAGAGAGTTAAAACACCCAAGCAAAGTTTCCCTTTTACAGTCTTATTTATGCAAAACCCTTGATACCCCTATAGATGATGTTACTCTTGAAATTGGCCAATTTACTGAAATTTCGAGACAAATTGTGTCAATGATTTCTGTGATTTTAGAAAAATATAATGATCTAATAGTTGACGAGTTTCTTTTAGGGTGTATGGTATCAATTTTTCCACCTACAGTAAAACCCTTAACCAAATTCAATTATGCCCAATTTTTAGCCGACAAGATTCATCACCAATTGTCAGAATTTGAAACTCTTAGAAGCTTTAGATATTAATCCTAACTTGTTCACCTCTTTTTTTTTCTTAAGTTGTTCACTTTTTACATCTTGGATTAAAAATTGAAGATGGAATTGGTAACCAAGTCTCTATCACTCATTGGTCTTCTCTGATTAGGAAAAAGACTCAAATTGTAGGATTCTCAGAATATGTGAACCAGTTCATGTCAAAAGCTTATCAATTTATACATGGAGAGTTTCCCCCTAGTGTCTTTCTAGAATGTAAGAAGTTATTACAACTAAGTCTTGACAAGAGAGTATGAGACTGGTACATTTTTTAGAATTACACTAAAATTAGAGTCTATGGTTCAGAACTTCGACCTTTTATTTTACCTATTTTCTTGACTACTAGAATATTTTCATTGGAACACATTAGACCGAGATTAAATTTATATCACATCCATTTTGTATCAAGAAAATATAAGGCCGATTTTAACTTGAAAAAAGAGGTGGGACCTTTTATTGTCAATATTGGATCAACCTTGCGGGAAACAACAAAGCTTCTTTTGAATATGGGATTTCAACAGGGAGAGGCATGGATGTATGATACTCTTTCTGTAATTTCTTCAAAAAGGATTTCACATGGACAAGTCCCTTATTAGCATCATCATAAAGAAAAAGCGAAGCTACTATAAACCATAACATTTAGGAAGATGTGCAGAGTATTTTGCAAATCCAGGGTGAAGTTCCAAATAAGCCTTCAAAGTATCCAGTAGAAAAGACCCCTCAACAGTTTGAAAAGACATACAAAATAAATACTATAGGATCAACCTCAAAGGACTAAAAAGAAGGAATAAAAGTCAACAAAAAGGAAGAAGACAAAGGTACTAAGTGAAGATAAAGATCCAAAAATATAAGAAGAATTAGCACCAGTGGTCAAAGAACCTGTTGTAATGGTTGAAGTGTCATCATCACCAAACCATCAGAGTGCAACAAGTCAAAGTGGAAAAGAGTCTTTGGATACATATGAATCAAAATAGATTGATCATGTTCATCAATTCATGGCTACTAGGAAGATGGGTGCAAAGATTAAAGAAATCATCCTTCCTAAAATCTTTGACCGCAAGACATATTAGATCAGGATTCTATCAACTATGGACTATGAAAAGGGTATATTAAACATAACAATGCTTGAACCAAAAGAGAAAAATAAGGTTACAAACACATCTATTGATCTTAATGTAGTTCACCCACTGGATAAAATGGATATGCATAGGAAAATTGAAGAAATGTTGAATAGAGATGTGATGATAGCTAACCTTGGAATAAAGAAGTTGCAAGTTATAAATGAAAATCTTAGAAACCAGCTTAAAAATGAGAAGTTGGCCAATAGAACTAGGAAGATGAGAGTGGAGGAATTGGAACAGTGGGTGATGGATCTAGGAGCTAATCCACAAGATGCAACATCTATGCAAGCTCTGATGAAAAAAAGAAGATACATAGATACAGGCACTAAAGAGAAGGCTTAATATCCATGGAACTAAACATGTTCAGAGTCCATAGTTGCAGGTAATCCAAGCATAAAAGTATCAACTCATGAAGAAAATGGTACAGATGGAAGAACATATTGAATTACATGAAAAACATATTGAAATCCTAAAAGGTGGATCTTCTTCATCATAGATAACAAAATAGATAGACCCAAAATATGGGTTATCAAAGTCATTGGCATATCTGAACCTAAAGGGAGCTAAGATTGAGAAGCTGAGAAAAAAAATTCAACACAACAAGAAGAAATCAAACAATACAAGTAGGAATTATTCCTTCATTTTCCTTAATGAGAAATATTCATTAAACTGGTCCCTTCTTGATCTTCTAGGTTTTGTACCTTATTTTCCCTTTGTATTAAATTTAATTTTCCATTGTCTATGGTATTCTTCATTCTCTATCTTCTTCTTGTACCTACAAAACATAAACATTGTTGAAGTCCATATAAAATATTAGCCATCCACTAGAATTCCTGGGTTGCCATCCGCTGTATCCGCCGGTTCTATAGGAAACCCTTTCTCATACATGGTTCATCAACCATTCTTTAATCATGAATATGCATACATGTACTTATTATTCCCCTATATCATCATCATCATCATGATCCTCCTGGGTTTCTGGCTTACCCGTAATCCTGTTTTCAATGACCCTACATATCTCAAATCATATTTACAAGTTTTTCTATTTTTGGAAATTTGAATATTTATTTGTATATGAAAGGATTGGAAATAGGATCAAATAACCACTTTGGGTTATTATCTAATTTGTATAAATTTCCAAGAAAATTCAATGTAAAGAGAGATTTTTGGCTCGAAAAGAGTATCATCTTTAAGAAAATATTGCAGGTTTTGAGTTGTTCAAAATTTATGTGTATCAGTTCATGTGACCCTTGCTCTTAATGTTATCTCCATGTTCATAATTCCTTATTGAATGTATTTGATGATATAATTGTGATAATTTAATACAACAACTACTATTGCAATTGCAAAATGGATCATTAAAGTTACAAATTTCTCTGATATATTGTGAGTATTAACAGGACCTGTGCTTAATTCTTTACACCTTATGAATATAAAATAATTTTTCCTTTCTGTTCAATTTATATTTTTAGTTCAGATACATATTAGCATAATTTCTTCTAATTGAGAAGTAAAATAATATTTATCAAAAGATACATTATTTTACTGTCAGTTTTGTTCTATTTAATTCTTCTTTCATCCTTTAAAATATTTAATTGTCTCAAACATTGAAATGATTCTCTCAAAATTTGATCTTTAAAGAATTGAAGTGTAGTAATTAAGGCCTGAAGTAAATCGACAATTTTTTTTGTTTTAGGATAGATAAACTTAATCAAATCAATCAATTATAAAATAGATTCCTTGGCATAGTTTCCTAGGTAGAAACATCTCGAGAGTGACAACATTATTTTCGTGCCATTGTTAGGGATCGAATTAAATAAATTTTAGTTTCCCTAGGTAGACCGAGAGGAAAACCTACTTCTTGCTGGTGAACAAGAAAAATGAAGGATAAAATCTTTCACGTGGCGACTACACATTTTTAATCTTCGCATCAGGAAGGAAAAACACTAGGGATAACCTAGACCCAAAGAAAACTACAATAGTAGCAGATCCAGATAAATTATTATCTAAGAGAAATCCTAGGAAAATACCTTCAATGCCTTCTTCTATACCTTCTTCTACAAAATCGTATTCTTCCATAGATCCTAAATCAAAAGGAAAATATTCTATTTCTTTAAAAGATTCTTCAAAAAAATTTCCCACTAGTTCCCTAAAACTCCCTCTTCCACCATCTCCCAAAGAGTCCCTTCCAAGCTCTCCAAAACCATGTTTACCCATTTTCACAATAGATTGTATTGAATTCTTCCCTTAACATTATATTGAGCTTTCCCTTAAATATTTTCCCGTGATCTCTCAGATCTATCCTAATGAAAATTATCCACATGTTTCTCAAAAGGAATCTCTTGAAAATTCTCATGTTACATCTCCTAGGTTTTCTTTCTTACTCCCTAAAAACAAAAAATTTAGAAATTCCTCAAAGATATCCTTCAAAGGATCCTCTAGAAGAAGAAGAATTTAAAATATTCTTCAATCCACTCACTCTTGAGAATTCACAGTTGTTAATCGATCATCTAGTAATGGCAGGAAATACCCCCCAACAACAACCACAACAACCACCTCCTCCACTACCCCCACTAAGGGTTTTTAATAAAACAACTACTAGATATTCCCCTTTGAATCTTCCTAGGAATTTGCACAATTTTCCTAACAATTATTTAAAACTATTGCCTAGATTTAATGGGGAAGATGAGGTTACAACTATTGAACATCTATAAACCTTTGATTATTTCACAGATAATATAGGTCTTGAACATGAAGATTTATATATGAGGATATTTGTTCAAACCTTTGAAGGTGAGGTACAGACATGGTTTAAAGGGCTACCTCCTAATTCCGTTGATTCTTGGGATGCACTCGAATCTACTTTCCTCGGACAATGGGGTGAAAAGAAGGATCAATTGTATTTCTTAATTGAGTTTGGGAGTTAAAAAAAGAATCATAATGAATATTTTTCAGATTTCATTAAAATATTTAACAAACTCTATAATAATATCCGTACAGATGTCAAACCATCACAACCAACTACAAAAGTTGCTTTTGTTGGTTCTTTTGATCCAATATTTTCCTTATTACTTAGGGAGAGAATATCTACTACCTTAACTGGTATGCAAGATGATGATGTAGAAATAGAATCTAATATGATTTTTTAAGGAAAGGCTCGAGTTAGAAGTGACTCAAGAGAATGAGAGAAAAGAAAACAAAAAGAAAAAATTGGTTCATCAGGAACTAATAAAAGTCAAGAGGATAATAATGAATAAATGTCCTAAATTATTAAATATTTATCAAATAATTTGGCCAGAATGGAAACTAAGAGAAGGAGACTTGATAATAGAAATCCAAATCAGTTTAGAAGGCCCTTCAACCCTCCCTAAGTTCTACAAAGAGAAAGGAGAAACGATGATCAACCCATACAAGAATCTATAAAAAATGAAAATCTGGTTGATAACCTTATGGAGGAGGAATTTGAAGATATTGATGAGGAAATGAATATGATGGAGGACGACCTTTCTGATATGCATGTGACTAAATATGAATATGATAAATCCTTAAGTTTTAATTCATATTTTAATGAAGATGATAACAATAGCCCAAATGATACATCAAGATCTCAATATAGGGTTTTCTCAGATGCCTTACAAGATGAAATCCATAAAAATACGACCTTAGACCAAGAACAACTGTAAATACAACCAAAACAAATGATCAAGGTCAGTCAGATAAAATACAAAGTAAATATAAAGGAAGGGAAATCACATCTTCAAAAAAAAAAATCTGATCAACATGCACCTAAGAAAACATATGCAGAACATAAAGAAACAAAAAAAAAGGTAGTTCTTTCAAGCTAGAAAATTAATTAAATAAGATCAGAATTCCTATTCCTTTGATGGAAATTGCAAAAAATCTTGTTTATAGGAAACAAGTGATGACAATGATTGATTGTTCAATTACAAAAACTCAAATTGATACATTAAATCTACAAGATGTAAGACCTACTATAATATTTGGTCCTCATATTGAGGAAAGAGGAGAACCAATGGCACCATTTTATATTTCTTTAACTGTTTATGACCATCTTTTAGACATTTGCATGTTATATTCATGGACTTCTCACAATTTAATGCCTAAATTAGTCATGGATAAGATGGGTTTACAAATAAAAATACCGTATCATGACTTGTATTCTTTTGATGCAAGAAAAGTTATATGTCTAGGGATGATCAAAGATCTTGTAGTACATTTATCCCAAATTCCTGTAAAAAGTGTTTTAATGGATATAGTTGTGGAAGGTGTACTTGTGAACTATAGAATTCTTTTATCTAGATCTTGGGAAAGAAAACTAGGTGGTTCATTACAAATAGACATGACATATGCCACAATCCTAGTTTTTGGTGTAGAAACCAAGAGACTCTATAGGGAAACTAAAATTTCTTACACAGTAAGGGACCCCAATCATCCCAATAATTATCCTATCTATTCAAAAGATCAATACTTGGGTTGTTTCATTTTGTCTATAAATAGTGAACAAAGAATTTGTATAGAAATTGTAAATACTCATTTGTGTGAAAATAAAGAGCCCGAAGATGGAATCTGGAAAATATATTTTGATGGAGCTTCTTCCCGGGAGGGTGTTGGAGCTGTTATACTTCTAATTTCACCTTCTGGAAAATTCTTTCTATTTTCTTTTAGACTGCAATTTCACCTTCTTGCAAATTCTTTCCATTTTCTTTTTAGTATTAGGTTTAGAAACAACCAGAAAAATGAAAATTGCAAATCTCATTGTCTATGGTGATGTAGAATTAATTATTAAGCAAATAAGAAATGTTTATCAAGAAAAACATCATAGGATGAGATTGTATAGAATTTTTTCTTGGGATTTAATTGAAAATTATTTTTAGCCTTCAATATCCATGCAATTCCAAGACATGAAAATCAACAAGTTGATTCGTTAGTTATAGAAGCAAGTACTTCTATACCTTCAATCCCTGACAATGTCAAACATTGGTAGGTATTTAAACATGATCATCAAATTACAAAGTTTTTGGAAATGGTTGGTGAATTTTCTACAACTCATATTGATAAAAAATATGACAAAGATAATGATGAAATAAATCAAAATGGTCATTTTAATCCCAAATTGCAAGATATGATCACTAACCATAAGATGCTAATATTAAGAAATAATCATATTCCAAAAGTATTAGTTCCCGTGGAGAATTTATTTGGTAAAGATGATGTTTTTTTTAAAAACTGTTGT
The DNA here is from genome assembly GCA_032191745.1 of Picea mariana. Lineage (NCBI taxonomy): Eukaryota > Viridiplantae > Streptophyta > Pinopsida > Pinales > Pinaceae > Picea > Picea mariana. The sequence goes on along the minus strand of JASDQU010949639.1, from coordinate 10,285 downwards.
TCATCCTCAGATTGAAGAGATAGAAGATTGTAACATTGACACTAAACAAGAACCAAGAAATATCAAACTATCAAAACTTATTCCCCATGATCAGAAAGCCATGTATGTTTATTTATTTAAATAATTTATTGATGTGTTTGCATGGAAATATGAATATTTAAAAACCTATGATACCAACATTATTCAACATAGAATTCCACTTAAGCTGGGATCTAAACCATTAAGACATAAATTAAGACATGTAAATCCTATCGTTTTCCTAGTCATTGAAAAGGAACTGAAAAAAATGTTGGATGCAAAAATTATAGTTCCTCTTAGATATCATTCATGGGTTGCAAATTTAGTACATGTCAGAAAGAAGAATGGTGAAATAAGGATCTGTGCTGATTTTAGGAATCTCAATAAATCTTCATTAAAATATAATTATCCTCGTCCTAAACTGGATCATGTATTACAAAGCGTAGTAGGAGCTAATAGAAACTCTATGATTGATGGTTTTTCAGGGTATAACCAGATTGTTGTGCATGCAAAATATAGGGCACTGACTGCATTTACCACACATTGAGGAATCTTCATGTATGAAAAAAATTCCTTTCGTCTATTGAACGCAGGAGAAAAATTTTAGAGAGCGATGGATATAACATTTGTCGGATAAATTATTTTTATTTACTTAGATGATTTGACCTTTTTCTCCAAATCAGATGGTGAGCATTTAAAACATCTTAAACAAACTTTTATTAAATGCAAAAAATACGGTTTGTCACTTAATCCTAAGAAATATCATTTTTCTAAGTAGGAATGAAAATTACTTGGACATATTGTTTCAAGGGAAGGAGTGAAAATTAACCCACAACATGTAGAAGCAATAAAAGTTACCAGTCTAACCAGAAACAAGAAAGAGATTCATTATTTTCTTGGAAAAATTAACTTTCTAAGAAGGTTCATTTCAGATTTTGCAGAGGTTGTAAAAGATTTGATGGAAATGTTGAAAAAGGATAGTGAGGTTAAATGGTCTTCAGAGGCCAGATATTCATTTGACCAAATTAATAAATCCTTGGGAGAAGCACTAATACTGATAAGTCCATATTATTTAAAGGAATTTCTTATCTTCTCTTTTGCTTCTGATAACACAATTGTTTTTGTCCTTTTACAAAGAAATGAAGAAAAACAAGAACAACCAATTGCATTTTAGTAAAAGTTCAAGAGATTATGAACTTAAGTATAACATCATGGAAAAACAATCTTATGCATTGTTTAAAGATCTGAAAGCTTTTAGATTTTATGTTCTTCATTCCAGAATAATTGCATTTGTACCTAACAAGACAGTGAAAGAGATCATGAATCAATCTGATACTAATGGGAAAAGAGGCAAATGGATAACAAAAATTCAGGAGTATGACCTTGAAATTAAACCAACAAAATTTATTAACGTTCAATGTTTAGAAAAACTTCTATCTGAATCAAATTGCAGAGTCCTTGGAATAAATAAGATTTAAGAAATAACAAAACATCCTTCAACATAATTTGAGGAAGCAGATTTGCAAAAACCCTTAATAAAGGTACATGACAAGTTTTCTACATCTCCTTGGTATAAAGACATTGTTTTGTATTTACAGACTCTTGAAATCCGACCTTATTTCAATCAAGCAAAATCTAGATCACTCAAACTTCAAGAAATCAAGTATTGCATAATAGATGAAAAGTTCTACTGGAAAGACACTTTGGTAATTTTATTAAATTGTATTGTTGAAGAAGAGATTGAGGGAATCATATATGAGTTTCAGTAAGGCATATGTGGAGGAAACCATGCTTGGAGAGCCACACCATACAATATATTGAGAGCAAGCTATTATTGGATAAATTTATTTTCAGAATTGAATGCAAAGGTTATATCTTGTAGAGAATGTCAGATCTTTGCAGGTAAACAAAAAATTCCTTCATTACCATTGGTGCCAATAAAATATGAAGATCCTTTCCAACAATGGGGCCTTGACTTCATAGGTGAGATTCATCCTGCATCTAGTGCACGACATAATGAATTTTAA
>JASDQU010949638.1:16497-32435 GCA_032191745.1 Picea mariana | reverse complement strand
TTCCATTTAGGTGACCCAACTAGTGGGGTTTGAGCCATCAAATTTGGTTACATCCACCTACGGAAGGCGTATGTCCCGTTGAAAGTGATGGGGCTGAAAGGAATGGGAAGAAGTTTCACCTTCGATCTTTGTATGTGCATTAGGAAAAGATTCATCGGTAGGGATCTTGAGTTTGGTGCATAGTGATGCAAAGATAGATTCGAGCTGGGTGTTTAGTTCATGTTTGACTTCCACCATTGCGGACTGCATGGCTACATTTATGGATGCATTTACGGAGGCATTTATGGTGGCATTGATGGATGCATCATGGGAGGCAATAGTAGCACTGAGTTGTTGCACTTCTTGTTGGGTCTCGAGGAAACCAGATTGCAAGGTGTTGAAGCGAGACTCTAGTTCTTGGCTACAGGTATGGGCCATGAAGATGGGTGAAGTGAAAAGGGAGCGGGCTGGGTCAGAAATTTTTGCAGAAAAATGATATGGATGAATGTGATAAGGGAGAAGAGATGAATCTAATGGAATAGGTCTCAAATAATGGTGAAAAAAAATCTAGAATTTTTATTTTTTATTTTTTATTTTTTATTTTTTATTTTTTATTTTTACAGTTGTGGGGTTACACTATGGTCTGAAGAATGTTGCAGTGCAAAAATCCCCAAATTCTTAACCAGAAAGAAATGTGTATTTACTTGGCAACCCGAACATAAATGCGCAGCAATAGATCTCGCCGGTTTAATTTGTTTATGTTTATTTTTATGTTCCCCAAGGGTTAGGTATTCAAGGGTTCTACAGAAAAGGGTTTTCCCTGTGCTATAGATCTCTGATATACGTGCAGGGTCCAACAGTAGTACTCGACCCAATATCTCAGGGAATTAACTAAGGAGGATAGACCGTACCCTTAGCCATACTAACCGATTACCCAGGCACTAGAGAGTATCTTCCTGAGTGTTGTTCTCGGTGACACTATAGCAGTGTGGCGACCGATAGGTTTATCTAAAGAGGGCTTCAGGAAATCTAGGCTGATCCATAGACAGATGTTGTCTAATGCGCTACCACTCAAAGGGGTACCAACAGGGATTACAATGGTGGCCAACAGATGTGCGCTTAAGAACCACTTGTATTTCCTGCATGTATGAATCCCTCAACCATGGGTTTATGTGCATAACAACAAATCTCTGTGGCTTAAAGATGCTGGAATGTGTTTCTACCCTAAAAAAAATACCCACAATTTCTACCAAGGAAAGTGCTCTGATACCACTTGCAAGATACCAGATATATAAAATATGCAGAATAGAAATAAAATGCTAGAAATGGCAGAATAACTGTAAAATATCCAGCATAATCTTCACAATAACATAGAAATGATATAAGAATAGCAATAGAAATAGCACTTTGATTTAGAAAGCAATGTTCACAGGCCTCTTTGAGGGGGAAACCTCCAATCGAGCAGCGTTGTGTTACAATAATCTTCAAGCTAGGGTTTTCATACCCTCGACCCTTATTTATACTAAATATGTCTATTAAGAGAAACATCGAGAGGAAGATCCTTCTAGAAGCGGAAGCTTCTATTAGGTCTTCTTACATCCACATTATTCTATCTTATTGAAAGGCCTTATTAATATTGACCTTTATTACATTTGAATACATTGATCTACCTATGTGTGGGTTAGGACCTTAACATTGCAACTCTTATGATCCCTGATCCTTCTGCAGTGTTTCCTCGAGTCACTCTATCTTGTCTTATAACAACGCCTCCTCTAGTAATAACAACAAATCTAGGGTCCTCACCACGAGGTTATGCTGATATCAATTGGACTTGTTGGTTTCCTCCTCGTCTCTCCTAAATTTTGGCTAATAATACTAGACAATATTCAATGACATGATCGAATGAGTTGTAGTAGTTGCAAGTAGTACAAGGGTTATGAAAATCCATTTCCAAATGTCCTAGCTGTGCGTAATTATAAAAAATAATATAACCTCAACCTCGACCCATACCTCCTCCTCATCCTCTTCTTCTGAATTCACCACGAGGATTGAATTTTCCTCTTCCTGGGGAGTTGAACTGCACATTATTTCCTTCTTTTTGTGCCTCTCCTTGAATCCTATATGTATCCCTTGATCTTTCAGGCATGAGATCTTAAGCCCTATAGTCCTTCTCATCATGCCCCACAGATTTACAGAATGTGCAATAAATATTGGTAGGTGTCTGGACATATTTCTACATATAATATGATTCACTAGGGCGATGTATATTTATACATACCTCACACCATGGTAGAGTGGCTTTCTTCAAAGGGATAGGTGATTCAAAGGCTAGGTATTCATGAAATAGGGGAAAATGCTCTTTGTCATGGCCCTTTGATTTACATCTGATACACCATATATGTTCTCTTTTTTCCTTTCCTTTATCCTTCTTCATCTATTCGACTTGTAAGGATAGAGTAGTTAATTGATTTAAGATCTGACTCATACCTGGACTAGATTCTCCTACAGGGGATTCTTCTAGTTTCATATCAATCTCTAGAGCTTCAACCTGTGAAGCTATTTTCTGTTGCATCAGAGGAACTCTGATATGTGGTAGAAGGGAAGTGATGAACCATTCTTTATTCTTTTCATCTGTGATATTAAAACTTAAACGACCTGTCAGAGTCTTAAACCTTTGATCAAACTCCCAAACATGTTCAATGAACTTCTACTTGATTTCCTTCAACTATGTAATGCACCACGACTCTGACTTAGTATTCTTGAACTCTGCACTCAGTGTAGTATTAATGTTATTCAATGGTTTAGGTTTTCCAAGTCCTGAAGAAAAATTCATATACCAGTTCAAAGCATGATCCTTCAAGGTATTACTAAACTGAGTTTTGTTAACAGCTTCATTGGTGACTCACTTAATGCTCCAGACAGGTTCACATAAGAACCAGTGTTGTTCAGGATATTCATATCCATCTCCTCTAATGATGGGTAACCTCATTTCATCTTCCATAGATCTTCCTGGGTTTCTCGACTGAGTATGTGCTAAACTTCTTGTAATAGTACTTTGATTGCTCTGACTACTCTGGTTACTATGGTTACTTAATGTTTCTAAAACAATCGGAGGAGTAATAGTACTTACTTCAATAGTAGGTGCAGTTATTGAAGTTTCTATCTCTCCTCAGTCAGGTTCTTCAGATCCTCCTTCCTCTGTTCTTGCAGACTCTGAATACTCTTCGTCTGTTAGATATTCCTCTTCTCCACTGTAGAATCCCTCGTATCCGTAATTCTTCTTAAATAGTTTCACAAGAGGAACTTATCTAAATGATCTCCCACTGCGCATGATTCCATCCTCTGTTTCACTGTCGCTCTCTGAGTTCTTGAACATTAGCTTCACTGTATATTCAAGATATTCTTTGCATGCAATAACATCTTAATACTTATTTTTAAAAAGTGNTCTTCTTGACTATACGATTCTACTCTATCGATAATGAACTCGGTAATGTACCCACCAATAGTATTATCAAACCATAGATCCACTTCTCTAGCCACAATGTTATCGACTCTCTTGAATTTCTTGATCAACACTGTTGTCCAAACCATAGGTGGTATAGATCTGATCTCAAACTAGGTGTATACTAGTCTGGCTAGCCATGCATACAACTACTTATGAATGCCTCCAAAGAAAATCTCATGTATGTCGGTAAATATGTACCTTCTCAACCAATATTCTGTACTAATGCTAGGATTTTTTTTATGAGCTTCAACAAAGTCCTTTTCTTGTTATTTTATCCACCTATGAATCACTGTATTCGATGGAAACCACCTTGACATTCCCTCAAGAATATCCCTGTCTCGACAATAGAACCATTTTTTGGCACAGGGGTAGACCATGGGTTCAACTCTAGTAGTGCACCAACAAGCCCTAACTACTAGCCCTTTCGACAACACCTGCGAAGAAGATGCAGTGTCACCTGAAGTAGCAATAGGGGGTTGTAGGACATAGGTGTCTACAACCAGAGGAAATAAAAAGGGATTCCAAAACACAATGCAAACAATCCAGATATTCTTTTCCTATTTTATGCTTTCTTCATGAAGTTATATCTCTGATCTAACACAACAATGCAGTAACAGTATAATAGATGACAAATATCACAACATCAATCACAAAGACAAAAAGATATACGTGGGTCACCCTCTCTCTAGGGATACATCCATAGAACTATGTTTCTTTATTTATTATATGAAAACATATAGTTCTATCTGCACACTTAGCTATAGATCTGTCTCTCTTTCTCTCTTTCTCTTTCCTCCCTGCACACCCAGTTGTAGGGTTGATATTCACACCAAACTGAAGATCCACAATATAGACTCAATATTTCTCTTGACAATAGTAATGGAAACAACAATGAATAACAACCATAATAATATGAATGAACCAGAACCCATCCCAAGTCCTTTAGACCTTTATTTGTACATTACATGACTCTCAGACAACCTTAGACCAAAGTCTAGGTGTCACAAACCCTAGATCCAATTGACCCTAGGTCCACTTGACCTGTTTTTTTGGGGCTTTGCCAGCCTATCCTTCAACCAATTCCGCGAGGTGCTCCAAAGTATCTGTTGGTGTCTTATTTCAATTGTTGAGTTGCCGATGATCTCTATTATTTGCTACTTTATCTTCCTTAATATTCTATTTCAGTGGCTTTCTTTTCCTTACTTTCCTCCATATTTTCTTCTTCTTTAACCACTTCAAACGTTACTCAGTTACTGGTCCTTCCACACAGTTCGTACTTCGCCTTTCTTCTTTAGTCTTCTCTTCCTTCCATAACCAAGGAGCAAAAGATGTTGTAATGAGTAAGAGTTTTTGAATCTATTGATAAGTTAGCTGATTCAATATTTTTATAGTTCTTATCTCTAATTATGGAAATAAAATCATTGTGTTAATGTGTGATTAATTGTTAGAGCTAAGGAAACTATTTTTCTTTCTATCATTTTATTGCATGTATGTTTTCTTTCGATAATTGTATCTCATTCAATAATTAAAATACCAACAAGTTGATGTATTAGTAATAGGCTTGTCACAGGTATGAAAATCTTTGTCTGCATGCTCGAGCATGAGGATTATCCCAAGATCAACCTTCTTCAGTAGTTAAGGTTTCCCCTTTACCCAGCTAGTTTATACTAGCACATATCTTTTAGCAGACCCACCTAATAGAAGAAAATACAAAAAAGAATGTTTAAACTAAAGGAGGAATTTTCATAACAAGATATCCTGTCAATCACTACATAAATCCCATCGATTATTTGGCCAGATCGATAGATCTCGAGAACCATTCCACTATCAAACATTGGAGAGTCTAATTGGGTCTCAGTGGCGGGTTTGGTTCCTGTTGTTGAGTTAAAGGGATTTAGGACCCATCAACAGAATTGGCGCTATAAGGAGGGATTATGAATGAATGGATAAAAATATTTATGATATAATATTTCACACAACCTATAGATTCAAAACAAACCACATGCAATTTTGGCCCTCAACCAAGTTTTGAGGAAACCTTGGTTAGAGTTGGCCCACTTTTAGACTTCGCACATTGGTCGAGGAAGGAGTGCCCATGCGGAGCTGATATCGTGGATATCACTTATTTTGCGGGATATGTGGACCCAATAAGGGGTTCTTTAGGGTTTTTGTAATGGGTTATGGGATGTCAGCCCATTGGGGTTTTCCCATGTTTGCCCCTATTGTAAGGGTTTGTAAAAGTATAAATAAAATAAGAATGTATGGTAGAAGTCGTTTTTGAGTAGTCTTTGGAGCTAAGTGAAAATGGTCCAAGTGGCTTTGTGCAAGGGAATGAATGTGTGTTAAGGATTTGTGCAAGGGAATGAATGTGTGTTAAGGCTTTTTGCAAGGGAATGAATGTGTGTTAAGGCTTTGTGCTTGATAGAGAGTGGATCTGTGCCTTGATATAGTTTTTGGAAGGAGGATATGGTGCTCAGTGCGCATATCTCCTATCTGGTGTGAAGCTCAACTCTGTGGATTAGTGCATAGGAGAAACTAAATGTAAGAGATTGACAAATAATAAAGAGTCGAAGCGGTTGGTGGACGTAGCCCCACACTAGGGTGAACCATGCACATCTAGTATCTTATGGTTTTCTTTGTGAAATGATTATCTCTGTTATGCTTTTATTAGTGCTTAGATTAGATATGTAATGTATATGTACATGATTCTTTAATGATTTTCTTATGTTAAAATGATATATCTATTTCACAGTGCTAAGTGCTAAGTGTTTTAGGTGAATAAGCTTTGTTGTTACTGCACTAGATCTATCCTTGGGTATGTTTTGCGATGTTAATAAGGTTAATGAACTAATTTATGTCACTTCCTAAGTGTTAACAGAATACCCTGTGAAGTGTTATTCTCACAAATCTCTATCCCATCTTGGTTATAGACACCTGCGTCCCGTAACCCCCCCTGCTTCTACCTTAGGTGAGACTTGTCCTGCCTCGTAGGTGTTGTCGAAAGGGACGGTATTAGGGGTTTTTTTGGTGCACTTTTAAGCGTTGAACCCTGGGTCTTCCCCTGTGCCAACAAATGGTTCCATTATCGAGACATGAAACTATGATTGTTGGGAACTGAAGTAAAGAAAAAGAGAAATATTTGTGCATAGATCTGTTGCTAAAGTGCACAATACTCTACTTGACTTGCAAATCTTTGTGCTAAGAAATAAATTTGATTTGAAGAAAGAGGTAAGATCCGAAAAAGAGGTAAAACTTTGTGATTTGACAAGAGTAAGATAAATGAAATTTTTTTCTTTTGAAAGCATGAACCTGTGTATGTTTAATATATTTTGTCCTAGTCTTAAGGCTAGGGCACAGTGGAAAAAAAGAGTTGATTTGAGTAAATTTAATAGAAATGAAGAAAGATATGTTATTCCTATGCATTGAAAGCATTCTTGGACTAATAAATGTATACATGAACCTAGGATTTTTTTTTTGCAGATTGCAGGTCCAACATTATGATCCTAGTGCGTAGTACAAAAGAAGTTGGGGAACATTTAAAAGAAAAAGAGTATTGACATTGTGTTATAACTGCAGAAGACTGAGACATCTTGCTAAGGAATGCCCTGGAGCAGGTCCTACTTGCCTTTGTTGTAAGATTATTGTTCATGAGGTTTAGGATTTTCCAAAGATGATTGCTAAAGTTGAATGAATGAACATAAGACAAGAAAACTATGAAGGAAGTCAAGATACGAATGGCATATTAGAAATTCATAAAGAGAAAGAATCAGAGAAACTTTAGACTACATTAGTATAGTTGAAAGAAATGATGGATGTTCACAAAGATGTCATTTTACCAGAGATATTGAAAGTAAATCAACGCATAAGTGCAATAATAGAAGACTTCGACATAGACTGTGTCTTGGATGAAGAAACACTAGTGAATATTATTAGAAAAGAAACTTGGAAAATTTTGGCAAAACCTACTGTGATACCTTCATTGGGAAGGATAGGCTTGTTTAAGGGAAATATGATAACCTTATGTGGAAGATTTACTAATGTACCTATTATTGTTCATGGAAGATCAACTCAAGAGGAATTTGAAGTCATTAAGTTTATTAGGTACAACACCCCTTTCCCACTTTTACTAGGTAATCCTTGGATTGAGAAGAATCGGATCAGAGGAAAAGTAAAGGAAGAAGATACAAAAAATAAAAAGCAAGAACTGAGGGATTTCAGAGCTAGGAAAATGGATCAATTAATATAATAATGAGAGGATAAGTCGAAATAACAAAACAAAGTAACAATGCAGGAGGGATATACAGTCCGAGAATTAGCTACCAAGGTTGGAAGAATGCAAGAAGGTTTGAAGGACCTATCTGCTAAAGAAACAAGTATGTCCACTCAGGAAGTGTTAAGAAAAGGGATAATAACTTCAGACCCTTTGAGGGCACCTCAACAGTGTGAAGCCACTACACTAGGAGAAAATAAGAATAAGAATGGAAAGAGGATTCTAGAAACAGTTAGAGAAACAAAGATCATAGGGAAGAAGGAAAGGAAGAAAAATACAAATAAAGCTAAGTTGGAAAAGCTACAAGAAGCTAAAGAGACCAGATTGAAGACTTCATAGAATGGAACCTCACAAGAGGCAGGTTCACAGGATTTGAACCTCACTAGAACAACAAGACTGCGCAGAATGGGACTTATCCCTGGCAAAGTTATATGACCATTGGAGGCACCCCGACTGTTAGAATGATGCTCCATAATGGTTAGAAAATGAATTTATGGGATGATGGACTACTTTTGGATGTTGATACCATGACTTAACAGACATATGTACATTGATGAATGAATTTCCTATCCGTTGGAAGATCTATTACGATAACCCACTTATTTAACTCATCGGTCACTACGGTGGAACCACTTTTTTCTACCTGTGATTGACTGAGCTAAACATAGAATTTTCCAAGTGTCAAGTTGTGTCATCTAAAACTAGACCCCGCCTGTCTATTTTCCTACCCCAACTATCCATTTTCCTACTCCGCCTATTCGTTTTCCTACCCCACCTATCCGTTTTCCTACCCCACCTATCTGTTTTCCTTAAGAAGCTAATGGTCGATAGACTGATATCTGAAGGTGTCTAGGAGTCATCAACTAGGGAACTGCAGACTTCCCCTTCGACTAGACGTCATTCTGGCTATGTTAACCCCATGACTGAGCAACAAAGTAAGCACTGTGATGATCTAGCTAATGTGAAGTAGATCCCGTCGATCCTACCCAAGTACATCCCAACTTTGGATGGCGCTGTAAATTGTGACAACATCCCATGAGATTTTGTGTATTTCATATTCACTGCATACATTCCGAAAGGAATACGTGTATTCGAGAGTTAGTTAGGACATATCCTTTTATTAAACAATAATGACTTCAATTTAGGAGACAGGAAGAACTACGCTATTCTAGTGCCCCACTACTACTTGAAGAAAGTGACTGGAAAGAAGTCGCACATCATCTCCCAGCCATGGATTAAAGGGCTGACATAGTCTACCATGTTGAATGTGATGAATATCCCGCAATTTGGCTGCCACCAGAAGGTTAACGCTTGAGTTAAACTCCTATTGTCGTGATATCATGGTGGATACCTATGGCTCGACCAAAGGATTACTGTGGATCCAATGTTGATCCACCGGATGACAGGCTTAAGTATGAAGGGTCCTGATCCTCAACAGTTTTATCCAAGGAAGGCTTTAGATTGTTCCTTGGCACAACACATCAAGGAAGCTTAAGGAGAAGTCGAAAAAGGAAAGTGAGGTTACAAGGTAGCCTCTATATAGGATGGTGTAGTGATCCTCGCTTGCTAACTCATCGTTGGAAAGATTGTAAGGAATGATCGCCCCACACAGGTCATCGGGTTCATTGTGGAACTTGCAGGAAAATGTGTGGAGGGCATGCAGATGAAATGGGAGAACTACCTTGTCAATGAGCTGGAGAAGTTTTTCCGTGAATCCTAGGATTTGGGATATGAATTCCATTACAGCTGGTTGATCATTTTCATCACATTTGTCACTTGGCAAATGCTTGAAGGAGCCACCTTCCCAGATATCGAACCCTTAGAGTCATTTTCTTCTCAGTTTTCAACCCTGTGGTATACCAATGACATGATGAAGTAGTGGTAGTCCAATGTAGTGTTTCATTCATACTATCAACAATTAAATGATTCTGTTGAATAATTTATGTGCATGACATCATGCACCCTACACCAGTACATACCAATAGAAAATTTATGCACAGATACACATTTCATCTACATCACTACGCACCGAGACGAGAACCAGGAAGAGTTATAGTCATATTACATGCTAATAGATGAGGACATGGAGCAGATTACAAAGGAGTGGTCGAAGAAATTTCTTGTAACTATCATTGATGTAGAACTCTACTACACTGACACCATAGGAATCCACATAGTCACCCAAGTCGAGCATGCCATACATTCCCGTGGGATGAATAAGAATAAGAAGTAGGATGAAGTCTAAGATATAGAGATCTATGAAGAGGACAATGCTTCTAAAGATAACGGGTCTAGCTCTCCAGGAGGAGGAGGATAAGACGAGGCAGAAGGATAGGGAGTAGGATATTAAAGTGAAGAAGAAAAAGGAGGAGGAAAATATACACCACCATAAGACCCCCCTCTTGGGATAGTCACACCATATAAGAGGAAGGTTTCTCTGAAGAAACCCTCAGTAAGGAAGAAGATGTGTGGTAATAAGCCCTGGTTGGAGGCCACACTCATAGAGGACGATATCAATCTGGTCTGCGGAGCTATGGAGGATGCCTCTGAGGGCATATTGCATAGATATGGAGAGAAGAAGGAGGATCTATATGGAAGGATCAAGAGGGAACTGAAGGAAGTACACCAAGCTATTCATTAGGCCCACGCAGTACCCACTGCGCCTTCTTCATTACGGACTATAGAATTGGGAGATGAACAAGCCCAATTGAGAAGACTCATGGATGAAATAGAATCCCGGTTCCAGAGAGTCTAGGAAGAGAAGGAGAAAGCTACATAAGCCTTGAAATAGGAGAAATATGAAGACTTAGTGAAATTATGAGTAGCGCAGGATAATGTAGCAACCCAGGAAAGCGAGAAAGAAGATCTTCAGATGAAGCTCCAGGAGGAAAAATCCCAGTTACAAAGAGAAAAGGAGTAGTTGCTCATAGAGAAAGCCATGGTCAAAGAAGTGGTGAGTAAAGCATGTCACTTTTTACTAGGATTGGTACAGGAGGACCATAATCCAGTCGAAGTTCGATTAGTGAAGCTCGCTGAGACCCTCCAACAGCTTCAGGACATGATAACAGATCTGGAGACCCAAACAGTACCAAGCACCTTGTAGGAGGTGCATGACCAAAGGGAGGAGAATGCTAAGAACAAACTAATAAGGAAAAGATCCCTCACCTTAGAATGCAAACAATTGAGTGATAGAAGCGCATTGACATATGAACGCCTCACCAAGGATCCAGAGCTAAGGAAGTTGGAAGCGCAATTACAAGAGGCGTAGTAGCATGCATTTTTCATGCAGGCACAAATGAAGTTGATCACTGCGGTAGAAAGAATGAAAATATCCCAGGAGCAACGCACAATACAACAAAATATTACTTCCCTCTAGGTTAGGGTAATGGAAGTGATGCAAAAGCTACAACTTGTGTAGGATGAAGCCTTCAAGGTGTTCGAAGAGATTGATGGCCATGGCTAGCAATTGGATAAAGTGGTTGCAATAGTAGAAAAACAACTGGAAAGGAATGTTATAGAGCATACGATCCAGGAGCATGCTGAGAAGAAGGCTTAGGCCAAGCAGCAAGTCGCGACAGCTTGAGTTAAGCTTGAGGCTTTCGAAGCAACGTTTTCCACACCTGAGTGACTTGAGATGAGTCATAGGTGAGTGTTGGGGGCCTATTGGCCCTCGACCAAGTTTTTGAGGAAACCTTTATCAGAGTTGGCCCACTTTTTGACTTCGACACATTGGTCGAGGAAGCAGCACCCAGGTGGAGCTTAGATCACATATCTCACTTATTTTTTGGGCTATGTGGACCTAGTAAGGGGTTATTTATGGTTTTGTAATGGGTTATGGGATGTCAGCCCATGGGGTTTTCCCATGTTTCGCCCTATTGTAAGGGTTTGTAAAATTATAAATAAAAGAAGAATGTATGGTAGAAGTAGTTTTTGAGTAGTATTTGGCTCTAAGTGAAAGTGGTCTGAGTGGCTTTGTGCAAGGGAATGAATGTGTGTTAAGGCTTTGTTCTTAATAGAGAGTGGCTATATGCCTTGATCTAGTTTTTGGAAGGAGGATCTGGTGCTCAGTGCACAAATATCATGTCTAGTGCAAAGCTCGACTCTATGGATTAGTGCACAGGAGTAACTAAATGTAAGATATTGATGAATAACAAAGAGGTGAAGTGGTTGGTGGATGTAGCCCCACACTGGGGTGAACCGGGTACATCTGGTGTCTTATGGTTTGCTTTGTGCAATGATTATCTCTGTTATGTTTTGATTAGTTCTTAGATTAGATATGTAATGGATATGTACATGTTTCTTTAATTATTTTCTTATGTTAAAATGCTAGATCTGATTCACAGTGCTAAGTGCTAAGTGTTCTAGGTGAATAATCTTTGTTTTTACTGCGCTAGATCTATCCTTGGGTATGTTTTGTGATGTTAATAATGTTAATGAACTAATGCATGTCACTTCCTATGAGTTAAAAAAATACCCTATGAAGTGTTATTCTCACAGATCTGTGTCCCAGCTGGGTTACAAACACTTTCATCCCATAACCCCCCCTGCTTCTACCTCAGGTGAGACTTGTCTTGCCTTGCAATTGTTCCTGAAAGGGACGGTAGTTGGGGTTTTTTTGGTGTGTTGTTAAGCATTTAAACCTGGGTATTCCACTTTTCCAACATGCATGGATATTCATTCTCAAGAAATACCCCACACATTGAGTACTCCTAAAATGAGTAACTCACACCAACAAGAGGAAGAAAATTTATTCCTTTAAATACCTTATGCTCTTCCCCACGAGGATTTCAACCAGTTCAGAAGAATCACAAGAGCTTACGCTCGACAAATTGGAGCACTACCCTTAGCTCTATTACTTCCTCATAGAAAACAAGTAAGCATACCAGTGGTCGACACCCTTGACCAATTTTTTGTTCACATAGTAGAAGACCTGATATATTTATCCCTCACTGAGATCAAACATCCCCTCAATCTAATCCCTGAAACACCATCCAGTAACTGCTCGAGCCCGACAATTTTGAATATGAAGAAGAAGGGTTTAACTCATAATGTTCAGTTTTGGAGTCAGACAACATGGAAGATAAAAATGATCATAATGAAGAAAGGGGAATCCCACCTCAGAACAATTAACCTTGGTTGGCCAAAGATGCTCTGGAAATCCTTGGATGAGTACATAACCTTCCCCGTCATCCATAAACGTTACTCCATAAATATGACCCTGAAACCTCAAGATTTCCTGAAGACCATATCAAAAAATTCATACTAGCTATTAGACTGATTATTGTTAACATGAAGACATAGTATGTAGGCTTTTCCCCTATACTTTGGAGAATTTTTCCTTCATGTGGTATTTTAACTTTCCTGTAGGGTCCATAACTAGTTGGACAAAGTTTCAAAAATATTTTTTAGACAAATTTGTAGAAGAAACCACTATAGAATCTTTGATGGCCGAGTTGTTAAACGCCACCATGAATTCAAAGGAGAAGGTTAAACCCTTCAATCAACTATTCACTACTATCCTAAGAAAATTTCAACCAGAAGCTGAATCAACTCGGGAGTTGCAAATCAAAGTATACGTTAATGCTCTCCCTGCATCCATTTCCATGTTTGTGAAGAGGGCTTCCAAAACAACCTTAGTTGATAATTGTGAGGAAGCCAAAATAGTAGAATTCCAAAATAAGGGGTGTAAAGAAGGCCAGGTCTCATTAGTTAAGAAGTTCAGCCTCCTCCTAGGAGAGGAATTTTGTTGACTGGAACCCCAGGGAAACAAACAAAACAAGGTCCCAAAAAAGTAAGTGGAGACATAGAAGACCTGCAACGAATGATAAAGAAGTTGTCAAATGAAATAATAGACATGAAAAGAAGTGCAAGGGAAGGAAACCAAGGTCAAAGGCCCTATAAACCCCTTTTTAAAATAAATTCATCATTCAAATCAATTGAACCTCCCCCATCCAAATTAAACATCGACCTGGGAAATGTCACATCCGACTCTTTTTGTACCTATCACCAAGAGAAACATTCTAAAAGAGACTACCCACAATGGGTGCATGCCATGAATTTGATGGCCAATCAGTTTCTAGATGAGGTTTTTGTTGGCATGTTTATAGGCAGAATGTGCTTGTCATTGATGGAAAGAACAATAATGGCGATGGTATGTTTACAGGCAATGAAAGCATCAATGAAGGAAAACAGGGAAAGCATCAATTAAAGAGGAAGAGCGAACAATATGTAGAGATCAAAGGTCATAAGAGATAGCGCTTTGCACTGTCCAGAAGTATAGTCGAGGTCCAAGAGAAGGACTCGTAGGAGGATTAAAGTTCAATACCTTTGAACACTTAGAAAACCTTCTAAGTCAGACAGATCAAAAATCCCATGAGGAAGAGAGACAGTGGTCATCAGATCAGTGTCCAGATAGGAGGATCATGCAAAAAGATCGAGTCGTCAATCTGATAACATGATCGATGAACAACGATTAGTCCAGGTCTAAATATGCAAGGATTTTACAATTAGGAAAGTTTGATATTTGAAATCTATAGAATGCGAAGTTCCATCAGCCGTCAAATCAATTTCGAGTGGAAGGATAGGATAAGCTAGGAAATTTGTATCACAGAAAGATCAAGCCATCTATCCAAGATCCTGATCGAACGAACAACATTCACTTCTGATATAGAGATGCGAGGAGGTTATGCTCATGAAAGTTTGAGATTTGAAATCCTTGGAATGTGAAGTTTCATCAACCGTCAGATCTGGAGATCAGACATTGACTGTTAGATCAAGGATATCTACATCAGAAAATATCGTCCTCAAGGACATGTGTCAAACCACATCAGTAATGACACGTGGCATACCCCGTTAACAAGGACACGTGGCACAATCAGATAATGACAAGTGTCAAGTTGATTCAGCATTTCAGGTACATGTAAATGACAAATCCGAGTGACATGTAGTAGTTTCTTGACTCATGACACATCATCGAGTGACGCAAGAGTTACGTCACTCTGGGAGTTTTTCTTCAGGAGTTTTACCACCAGTACTCATGTAAAGACCTAAAGTCCCAAATGTCAAAGACCCAACGTGGATACAATTCGTTCGATTTGAAGATCACTTCAGGTGTATTCTCGATCATTGATCATGTAGCAGGATACGTGTCAATGGATCGTGAACTCCAGGAAAAACTTCTCTGGGAGAATGCGAAGGAGAAAATTTTGATATTGTCGAAGGCCGAAGTCTCGGAGAGGAGGATAGTCATTTGATTAAATAGGACATGCGTCAGTAGATTGTCATCTCCAAGAAAATGTGAAGAAGAAAGGTTTGATATTTCTGAAGTGTCTAAGTTCTGAAGTGAACAAGGACAATTGATAGGACACATGGAAGGAATATGTGGACTCCAGCTAAAAGCATTCTGAGAAAGAGGAGGTTGAGAATTGAAATCTCTGAAGTTTGGAGACATGAAGGAGATATTGACCATTGATCTGAGAGGGAGACGTGTCACTAGATCATGGACTCTGGGTGAAATGCTCCTGGAGAAAGCAGAGTTTTAGAATCGAAACTTCTAAATCCCAAAAGGAAAAATTGATCTTGTTCATTGGTTTGGAGGGACACATGTCATTTGATCATTGAGACCAAGGATTGTGCGTGGAAAAAGGAAAGAATAAAGAGTCGTCGATTGAAGAGGATAGATTTCAACAGATCTTCCATTCTGGATGATAGCCAATCAATAGAAATAGGGTTTGAGAGTTGAAACTCCAGGATCCTGGATCACAAAGGAAACCTCAGATGTTGAAGGAGGAAGGAGAGATTTGGTCCACAGAATTGAGAGGACAGATCTAAACCATCCATTCAAGAGCACTGTCAAGATTGTGAGATCGATGGTCATGCTCCATTGCAAGGCCAGAATATGCTTGGGCCTTAATTTTTCATGAATGAGCCATAATTGAAACCATGGTTTTGGAGAAAGGACGCATGGAGGCTTTTAGTGAATTGTGGGGAGAAAAGTGGGTTTCCCTCAAACTGCCTACAGACGTACCCACAATCACATGGTCATATGAATCTCATAGCCCAATGTCATATCATGAAATGGAGTCAATGCTCACTAAATAGAAATCATGAAGCGCCTTTTTGAATAAGCGCTTGGTCACCATCGGTGGTCACGCGAAGGAAGGGGCTTAGAATCCAAAGAAGCCA